>CM029126.1:3430000-3670000 GCA_016859345.1 Istiophorus platypterus | reverse complement strand
GTATGTGTGTGTGGGGTTAATGTTTGTGTGTGTGTGTGTGTGTGTTTTAAGTGAGAGATACAGAGAGGAAAAGATTATTAATATTTCCAACATATTTATTGCTCAGAATTGCACAGGTATCCAGTGTGGAGGCGACTGCAGGATGTGAATGTTGTCGTTGACAGTCGAAGAAGCAGATGCAATAAAATCAAGGTGAATCCAAAAAAAAATCTGTTTCGGACAGATTTTTTCAAACGGGTGTAAAAAACTTTTTGCAAAATCATCCCCGGGGATTTTTTAGGCTGAAATTGAATCAGTGGACAGAAATGTACCCAGGGAGTTAAATTAGTCCTATGGTTTTTGTTTTGTTTTTTTTTTTTGGGGGGGGGGTTGTAAATGAACCTGTGCAGGTGGAAAACTAATGGATGTGACAGACAGAGAAATGGGATCATATCACCCTATCACCCTGTTAAAAAGTTCGCAAAAAAAACAAAACAACCAAGAGTAAAATGAACTTGACACCGTGCAGCTTTGAGTCCTTTTTAGAAACCAGTAATTAAAAAGGTATAAAAATTTAGTGGTGGTGGTACAAGGGGCAAATAGGAAAATGAGAAAGCATCGTCACACCTGTCAATGCTGCGTCAACATGGAGACGTACCGTGACAGGAATCAAAAGACAAAGGGTTTGACGTTACCTCAGACGCCAAGAAAACTTCTGAGCGAGGCCGGGGAGCCTCTGAAGGGGAGGGGGGTCGAGGACGCCTGACCTCACACTTGCAAGTGTGAGAATTTTACTGAGAATGACAGAATTGTATAAGTTGTCGTGGCACAGTAGCGCACGATGTCCATCACACTGATATGGCCAATCGAACATTTTAAGCATCTATTTTATTTTGAAATTTTTACATTTGTGGATTATAGTAGCATTTCATCTCCAAAGTCAGTCCTGTAAGATAAAACAGTGCTTAGGTCAAAGTGTTTTTTCCCTTGTGGAGAATGATGGATGATCTGCTATTGCGCTGTAAATTCGCTGATTGATAATACAGGAAAATAAGTGTAGCGGACAATATTTCTTACACGGCCACTCATGAACTAATCTGTTTATATGAGCAGCTCTTAAAAGAGGCCGGTTGACCCTAAAACTCTCTTTGACCTTGACTCATTTGCCTTTTAGTTGGTTTTTTACCTTCTGGAGTTGATACATTGTCGTTTCTAATGAACGCACCCATGTGCATACATCATATTTAGGTGCATGCCTGTGTAACTGTGTATGTGTTTGTGTAACTCTGTGTGTGTGTGTGTGTGTGTGTGTGTGTGTGTGTGTGTGTGTGTGTGTGTGTGTTCCCTGATAAGAAAGGAAACAATAAAAGCCTCGATCCGTGTGAAATTTCCCAGGCCCGACCTCTCCGGTGAAAGTGCTCCAAGAGCAGTTGGCAGAAACAGCTGCACCGAGATAAACTGCAAAACGACTGAGGGTTAGTTTACCCCCCCGTCACCCCCACCCCCTGTAGGGAGCCTGCTGGTTGCTCTGACAACCCTACAGGTCCGTGGGTCCCTGGGTTCTCCACACCTCCACACTTATCAACTACTCGTATATCACAAGTTCTCTAAAAATGCCCCCCCAAAAAAAAAAAAAAAAAAAAAACTTTTTTTGAGCAGCCTGGCTCCACAAATTAACACCAACACGAAGAGGCAGCAACATACTGACGTTTGGCTCTGATTTGCTGCATATACATGGGTTGAGTTAAACTGCAGCCAGAAAGATATTTATGTAAAAAATATTCCTGAGATTATTATTTTAATTATAAATTATTTATTATTATTCATTATTTTTTTAAATTTAAATCACAATGATGTTAAGTTTGCTCCTGAGTTTGTATGAGGACAATGACATGGACTTAGTGGAAACACTAAGGGATGGATGACAAGTGCAATTTCAGTTATTGCACAATGTGTAAAGTTTCTACACTGTGAAAATCAAGTTTTTTACACACAGACCTAAATATTTTCAGTCAACACCTGAGGAAGCTGCTGTGAGCCGTAGTTTTCTTGGGTCCTGACAGTCGCCCAGGGACGGATGGAGCTCGGTCAGAGAGTCCTGCTGCTCGTCCACCAACCACACTGTGAAGAGGGACGCACCGAAGAGGGACGTTTCACGCTGATCTGCAGTCTGGAGGGGGGGGGTCATCTCTGGTTATGAAAGGTGAAGCCATGGGCCTCTGCTGAAGAGTCCTGTCTGCAGATAACAGTGCCTGATGTGAAGACACACAAACAGCAGGGGCAAAACTCTATCAGCAAGCAGACCCCCCCCCCCCCAGGAAGGGACCTGAGCCCTGGGGAGTTAGGCCTCTTCTAGTAGTTACATCTGCCTCGGTTAACGTTGTCCTCCTGGATGCAGACACTTGACAAAATCCGACACAGTCCCGTGCTTTTTCCAGGTTTCTCCTGAGTCTTCCTGGACCTGGACCAACTCAGCACACCGGGACTGGGTCCGGGTCCGGGATCAGGCCCAGGACCAGGAGCCTGAATCATTGGATACTGAGGACAACAAGTCTTCCCAGTGGGACAGATCTCGTTGACCTGTTACGATTTATTTTTGTCCTGAAATTTGGCCCCTTTCCAAATCAAAACAATTCAAATCTTCATTTCCGCTCTGTTGGATTAAAAGTAGCAGATTGAGGGGACGAAACTCCTTTGCTCTTTTCACAGGATCCTCGCCGTCCCCTCACCAGTGGTCGCGCAGGGGTTAGAAACAGCGACCTCAGGAAGGCCGTGTCGCTCAGCGAGCCCGGGCCGCTGATTCACGGCCTCGTTTACTGAGAAAACAGCGTGGCATCCAGGTATTGTGCCGCGGGGCCGGCGGCAGGGGCCGAGTCTGGAGAGGAAGGATGGATGGAGGTTTGACGTTCCGCCGCTCTCGGACACGTCCAGGGGAAAAATGATCCGGGTGTGTGGTCACGGAGGCTGTTGAAAAGAGCTTGGATGGGGTTTTTTTTAATACCTCTTTTCTTTAAATATTCACCATGGTTTGGTAGGAACCCCCCCCCCCCCCCCCCCAAATCAACTCCACACCTCACCTCCGACTCCCCAGGGGCCGATTGGCGATTGGCTGACGGACACGTCTCCTCATCAGTTGGACGGAAGGTGTCTGAGGATGATTAATCAATAATTTTAATGTCTGTTCTTAGTCCTTACTGAGAAGCTCCCTGAGGACGACGGAGGCATGTGATGATCGATTATTATGAGATACTGATGTGACAACAAGTGCATAAAAAAATTTAGATCATTTGTTCATCTTATTAGCTTTGAAATATCTGGCTTGGAGCATTTTGTAGATTTATACTGTCTCTTATTTTGATTAAAAAAAAACGAAAAAAAATGAAAATCCCTGATTAATAGAAACAATCTCGAGTCCAAACTCTCAACATCTTCCTCTGTAAAAAAGAAAAGCTGCTCAGCAGTGCAGCCGTTTGTCCTTGACCAAGCCCCCCCAAAGCCCCCCCCCAAAAAAAACCCTTTGATTTTTCAAAAGAACCGAAGCCCCCTGCCGGGTAACTGGGTTACCGAGCCCGTAATTTGTAAGTAATAGAAGTTGTCCTGGATGAGGGTGGGTAGATACGGTCCAGGGAATGTTTTTTTAAATGGGGGGGGGGTGGCTGGGGTGATCCGGAGGAGCCTCTCCACTTCAATCCTGGTAAACGGGGACAAACAGGATTAAGTTGGAGGTAGCAGGTTGGGGGAAGAGGGTGGGCTCGCCCCCGGGACTTTCAACAGCTCTGAGTGGATGCTGCCAAAGAGCCGAGGAAGGATGGTCGAACTACCCTCATTCTTTTAGCTGACCCCCCTCGTTTCTCGTTGGTTTAAAGGTGCGACGAGGGGAAGAAGATATTGCATGCAAGGGTTTTAAGGAGGGATTGCGTTCGTTGTGCGGCCATTTATTTCCGCTACTTACGATTCATGCATCTGAATGTGGCGCTTCCATTAGGTCTGCTGACGTTAAGAAGGCCCTCGATATGCAAATTAAAAAAAAACAAAATCAAATTTGACTCGTTCAAGATGGTGAGTTCGAGTGCAGGGCAACGTCTCTTTTTTTTTACAAGGCATGTTTGGAGTGAAATATTTACCATCTAATCTCTCATTGCAGATGTTTTAAACAACCAAAAGAATTTTGGTTTATATATATATACAGACATGATCAGCTGAGTCCATCCAGCGCAGCGTCCATTACTGGGAATGGAAACAGATGTAATTGGTCTCTCCAAGAGCTGAAATGTTTTGTGATTCTGTTTTCAGGCGTTTTCCCTCTTGATAATCGGTGGATTGTCTCATTTTAGGTGAGTGCAGAGAAAACCGACCCCGTGGTTCCTGGTTCGACCTGTGGGATACATGCATTTGTTAGCGTGTGTGTTGCACACAGAACCTTTACACTGTATCATAAAACCATCTGAATGAAACGGCTGGATAAACATACTGGTTCTCAAGTTAATAAACCCAAAAAACCCAAAAACAAACCTAATGCAAACTCACAACCTGCACATTCAGCTTGTGCCCAGTCAGGTCCCATTGGGCTTTTAATAATACAGACCTCTACTGTCTGTGGAGGTGCCTTCACCCGGATTACTGCCACATGCCTTTGAGCAAGACAGTCGAGCCCTCAGTATAATCTCAGTTGCCATCGGATCAGACTGTGGTTCTGGATTTTCCGTCAAAAGAGGATTCACGTTCGGGCCAACCCATCCTGGATTTTTTTTAATCTATAAAAGTAAAATACCTTCAGCCTCAGATTTTATTCTCTTTAAAAGATGATAAAAAAAAAACTGTCCGACTGTGGTACAGTTATAGCAACATTTCAATCCTGGGGGGGGGGTCCTAATTGAATAACTCCATCCGTATAAAAGCAATTGTACGGTTATTATCTTCTTAGGGCCCCCATTTGTGTGGAGTGGCACTTAGGACCAGGGTGGTCCGGGGGACTAATCTCATATTTGGATTTCTTAGTCATCAGATTCGCCGCTGACGGCCAATGTCATTGCCGCGCTGCTGCCACAGCCCGTTTTCCAGCCGGCGTGACGATGATGGGGTCGCCCTGACCTCCTGACTGATGACGGTGTGTGTATGTGTGTATGTGTTGGTGTGTGTGTGTGTGTGTGTGTGTGTGTGTCAGTGTGTGTGAGAGTGTGTGTTACAGCACCGGCGTGAGCTGGCTCATCGATGAGGTCACTGTCGAGGGCGTGCGCGGCTACGTCGCCGGCGTGCGAGGTCGTTTAGCACATTCTCAGGGGTTTGCGGAGGAACCGTGGAGACGTCCGAGGGGAAGGGTGAATATGGATGAGATTGATGGACTGTCGGGAGGAATTGTCTTCCTCAGCTCGTCAGTGTCGCCCAGTTAAAACCTTGTGATCTGATTAGGTTTGACTACTTAGCTGACCCCCCGTTTCCTGTTAAGCACACACAAAGAGAGAACAGTTTTCCTGAAATTATGCTACGACAATAAAACCGCAAATGGGCTTTAGAGACATTTTTAACAGAAGCTTATTTATGTAGTTTTCTCCATCACTGCTATCAGTTTTGTTAAGATACTGTTGACACGTACAACAATGAGCATTCAAACAGACATACAAGTTGTAAACAAGATGACAGTTTAGCCAGATTATCTAAACTTTACTAATGAAAACCTGACTAATGACTGGAACTCGATAGTTTTGGGTCATTTTTCAAGAAACATTCTCCAGTCGTGGCTTCATAAATGTGAGGATATGCTGCTGGTTTAAAAAACTAATTTAATTTTATAAACTTTGTAAAAGCTTGTATAAAACTAGATATTTTTTGTGTTTTAAACAGTTGTGCAATAAAAAGAAAAACCAAAAAAAAATTTGAAAGTGTCATTTTGGGACATGTTTTTGAAGAAATTAGATCAAACATAATTAATCAAAAATAATTTTAGTAAATAATTGTTGTTAGTTGCAGCCCTGATCTTAACTACTTTATTCAGAAGTAAAAGGGAAGTAAAAACTCTCGCACAACTATTGACAAGGACACTGATGGATGTTAACAACAGACGGGTTCTTTTTTTTTTATATATTATCGTCAAAGTTTTCATTCATCTGGTAAAAAGTCCATTGAATGGATTGGATCAACGTGTCCAGACCTTCATGGTCCCTAGAGGATGAATCCTACCGACTTAAGTGATCCTCTGACTTTTCCTCGTGTGGCACCAGGTTTTATTGTCTTTTAATAAAAGATAGAGACAACTATTGGATGGATTGCCACGAACTTTGAGCCACTAAGCACACGGCTGTAGTTTATTTACAGTAACTCTTATCATTCCCTGTCTTTAATCAAGTACATTTAGTTGCCTAAACTTCACTGTCCTATTACAGAGATTACAGGAATAATCCATTTACAAACATTGGCAATGAAAATGCTTCAAAACGTTTCCTACCCCGTTGGTTTCTGATCACTGAGAAAAAAAAAACCAGAGTGGCACCAACCAGGTCTTGGCCGCCAGGGCCGTCTGCTCCCCTCTGCTCCCACTGGTGGATGGGGTGGGGGTGAGGGGGTGTGTGGGGGGGTTAAAGCTGTCAGAGGGCACAACAGACGATGGGTGTCAGACTAAATAAACGCCGGGCGGCCGGGCTTATTTGTACGGCGTTAACAGTCTGACTGCGAAACCCCACCCACCCCACCCACGTCCCTTCAACCCTTCTCTCACGATGAACCGGGGCCAAACACGAGCACGGCAGCGCCAGAAACCCACAAACTGAAGGATTTACAGGTAAAATATACAATCTGGGTATAAAAACAAACACACACACACACACACACACACACACACACACACACACACACACACAGAGTGTTGTACCGTATAACGTGAGGATATTCAGGTGGACGCACAAAAACACGCGCTGAAAAGGAAAAAAAAAGAAGAAGCCCATGTGGGTTCCAGCCAGTATTGATCTTTTAACATAGGATTATACAGTCTGGCTCTATAGGCTTAGCGGCCTTTAATTCCCTCACAGAATAGATAGACTGACTTTGGCTCTATACATATCTGGATCAATGCAAATCTGCTTTTGCCCCAGTGGTTCAATTTTAAGCGAATTCCATTAGCCATAAGTAAAAGTTTTCTTGGGTAATGTGATTAGGGGGGGTGGGGGTTGGGGGGTTGGGGGGTCCTCACCGATAGAGTCTCTATGAAAGCAGTGAGATGCTTTTTATTCTCTTCTTCTTCTTCTTCTTCTTCTTCTTCTTCTCCTCCTTCTCCTTCTCCTCCTTCTCCTTCTTCTTCTTCTCCTTCTTCCTCCTCTTCCTCGTTTTTCGCTCTTTGTTTTTTTTTTTTGCCGTCACAGAATAAAAAAAAGGAAAAAAGCGGCGGGACCTGATGCTGCGGACGAGGAAGTGACGAAAGCGCTGAGAGGCTAACAGTTTGTGATGCAGACACACAAACACACACACAGACATATTAACAGACAGACAAAGAAGGTCACAGTGATGGTTTTAAGGAATGACACCTATTTTTTTTTTTGTACTTTTTACTCCAGTTCTCAGTAGAAAGTAGAAAAAACATTTTTGTTTGTTTTACCTCTTCCAGTATGAAAAAAGGCCATTGAAGCAGCGATTAGAGCAGTGGAAGAAAACGATAATTCAACTGAGTGATAATTCACAAATTCATAAAATTATTAACAAATAAGGAAAATAACTGATAGCTGCAGCTGGAATTGAGACCAACATGCCCCCCCCCCCCAAAGTCAATTTTACACCCTAAAACAAACCTTTCCAAACAAGGAAATCATTTGAGTTAGTGGCTCTGACGGACACAGACAAACAACAAACTGACGTCAGGCTTCTGTTGAGTTCTTGTGTTGAAGACTCCTACAGGGGATTATCCACCAATGGTGTCCGCGTCTTTTAAAAGTGCACGGATTTTCCCTTTAATGCAACAATTTACGTTTTCACATGTATAGCGAGCATGACAGTCCTTTTTGAGATCACTTTACTGACAGATTTTGTTCAGAATTTACTGTATGCAGAGATATATTTATATATATAATGCGTTTATTTCTTCTTTTCGTTTTGTTCATGATTTGTACATGACACAGATACAAAAAATAATATATACAATGGTAGACATTTACAAGGCAATGATAAGGACAAACAAATGGGAATAATGTTGAAAAGACCAACTGAGGAGAATAAAATTTGCAGGATTTACAGCCTGTTTTGATCTAAACTTTGTCAGATCTCCGTCTCCGTCCTTCTGTCAACTCCCAACAGCGGCCGGCCGGTTGCAGGCATCTATTAAAAGATCGATATCGTCCCAATGTATTGATCTAATCTCGTTGCACGCGCACGCGAACCCGAAGCATGCGACAGTAGATGAGACAGTAACAGGACGGCTGACGTCCACTGATTGGACCTAATGCATCTCTGAGAATAGTCGCACGACAAAAAACACACACACACACACACACAATATTCTGAGCATTGTCCCGGGTACGAAATTTAATCACAGCGACACAACTGCTATTGTGTATTAGGGCCATTCGCGGAGCTCCCAGCAGGCCCCAGCTCTACCTGCAACAATGGTGCTGCTAATATTAGAACGACAGGCCGCTAACGTGATTTTCCTTTTTCTCTCTACAGTAATTTGTTTGGTTTCGGGAAGGTTGGGGGGGGGCACGCTCTCTATGTGTGTGTGTGTGTGTGTGTGTGTGTGTGTGTGTGTGCCGTGGAGCGGGGCAGCTGTCTGTAAATGGACAGCGAGGCTCTTTGTTGCGTCGACGGGGCCCGAAGGAGGGGGTCAGTGTCCGTCAGTCACCAGCTTTGTTCGGCGGCTGGCGCTGCGTCAGTTAAAGCGCCGGGGAATGACGAGCGCGGCGTAACGGCGATTGTCTGGCTCTGGTCCTGACGTTGAAATTCTCTAAATTACGGGAGAAGTGACTTGATGTCTCCATATGGTCTGTATTGATGTTTGCAGAGGCAGTGACGCTAATTGACGCCACACACACACACACACACATGCACACACACAGATTGGTCTATAGTTGCAGCGTTCACAGCGTAACCTCTTTCCTCTGATTTAAACTACTCATTGCTTCTTGGATCCGTGGATCTCTGCTTATCAGATGGTCAAATAGCTTTTGAAACAACCCGCCCCCTCCCCCGCCCGTCCCCCACCTAAAACACACACATACACACACACATACACACACATACACACCTTTCCAACTCCAAATGTGGCGCTGTGCTGACCATTTCGGTAACTTTCTGAACCAACGATCCGACAATCACCCCAAGTTCACACTGCAACTGGTCCTGACCTACGCCGTAGCCAAACGTGTGCCTCCAAAATAATGAACTAAGCGTCATGGCGACGCAGATCACGAGAGCTGTGATTGGTCGGCTCGATAGCGTCGCATTTCCGGCTTCTCCTCCTTAGCTGCCATCGTACAGACCGTCTCCTCCGACCTCTTCTTTCGCTTCTGCGTCGCAGTAAATTCAGGGAAAACTAAACTGCTGTTCAACCTCTATCAGCTCCGATTCCATCGAGATCCGCTCAGCTTCAGGCACCATCGTTTTCCACAAACTGGTGGAAAACAGCGTTGAAAAGGAACTCAACACGGTGGCATATATGGGTGAACGTTTACGCAGGGCACGCGGCTACGTCGCAGACTCGACGCAGAGGCATAAATCCGGTCTTAGGCCGGGTCTGAACTCCTCTTGTCCCTCTTTACACGCTGCTTCTAAGGTTGTTGTTCAAAGCTGTTGATATTGTTCCACAATTCGATTCGATTCCAATCAGTTCAGTTTTATCTATATAGCACCATATTATAAACAGAGATTATCTCAGGTCACTTTTCAAATAGAGCAGGTCTAGACCGTTACTCTTTATAACTAAATTTACAGAGACCCAACCAGTTGTTTCTTTTATGCGCAAAGGAAACAAGCACCGTGTCCCATACCACACAGTCACTGTACCATTTTATAGACTGTGGTATAAACAGCTGGGACCTTCGAGTGCCACTGCCAGTGAAACTTCACAAAGAGAAAGAAAACTGTTATTCCAAAGATTTTAGTCCTTTGGTTTGGTTGTTTTGTTTTTTTTTCCTTTCACCACCATCTCCGGTTTATTTAAACTGATGCAGCTGTGACGAGAGCCTCCTTCGCTCTGCATTGTGGGACAATGGTGCACATCGACGACACACTCAAAACTTCTAGCAAGCTCTAGTGTGCACACTACATGCTAATTTTGCGGTGTGAATACACACACACACACACCACACACTCATAATCGGCGGAGTTACGGCGTGGAACTGGGGACGAGGCCACAGCGCATTGCAGCAGGTGACGGCCCACAAAGAACTGGAACAGTTACTGTTGGTATGAAAAAATCCCACTAAATTCATTGATGTCTTTCATATTTACTGTAACAACACTGCACTATAATACAGTCAGTAAACAAACTTTGGCTTTAACCCTGTCGCCAGACGAGAACGTTGATACGTGAAAATTCTGCAGATCATCATTTATCATGACAGATTTAACTCGGTTATTTAGACCTTAAAAAAAAGAAAATATACGGCACTTTTAGCCCTCAGAATGTCTCGGATAGATCAATATCCCATTTTATCCCCGATAAAATGTGACAATTTCGATTTCTTTCTTTAGTCTTTTGAATAATTGATTTTTTATCACTGTGCTGTCTTATAATCAGCTTTTTAGGGCATCTGTGAAGCACTTTGGATTGAACCTAACCTGTGCGAAAGATTCCATGCAAATAGTCGGAGTGATTGATTTTGACTGATTGGAAGTAAATAGGTGAATAAAGATGGGCTCTGAGTAAAAAAGTGTCTGCGACCACTCATTTTAGCTTCAGTTTTCAGACCGCGTGGGTCAAACATGGGTTAAAGGTTTCGTTCAGCCTCCCGATTCTCTCTCTGTCTCTCCTACTTTCCCTTTCTTCCTCCCTTCCTCCCTTCCTCCCTCCCCCCTCGCGCCTCTCGTTCCGTCCTCCCCCTCCCTGGCGCTCGTCTGACGAGGCAGCGAGCTGGAGCGCTGCACTAGAAACCCGTCTAACAAGCTGCTGACAGCGCCCTGAATCAGGGGCAGAAGCAAAGAAAAACCGTGGAGATGGATTTAAGTATGCCCCTCGTCATTAGCCTCAACGTAATCAAATCATTTTACTCATTCAGAAGTTCTCGGGGCCCCGGCCCCCGGCCCCCCGGCCCGGGGATGACGAACGCTGTCGAGAGGGCTTCACTCTCCCCTCGGTCTCCCCCTCTGCCAGGAGAGAGAGACCGTCCAGTCTCGCTGCCGCTGCCAAACAAGGTCACTTAACAGCTTTTAATTGTTCGCGTCTGTCTGCAGTTGCCTCGGAAAAATATGTTGGCAGGGTTCTGGTGGACCAAAAAAAAAAAAAGGGAAGCAGGTTTTAAGTGAGTTTGTGGCCGACTGCTGGTGAGACGGCGGCTGAAAGACATCAGCCGTACGACAGGAGGTAGAGACTGAGGAAGACGGCACAAAAAACAGGGCACGTTTCTATTTCCTTGCAACTTTTCAACAGCATTTTCCCTTTGCGTCGCTGTGTTTTGACACGAATCCTCATGACGTTTCAATTTGATTCGACTGGGCGACGTTGAGGCTCCATGTGAATTTCATAGCAGCTTAGGCGTCGGAATGAAAGGCAAAGAAAAAGTGTGTCATGACGGGAGGAAGTGAAAGAGAAAATGAGTGCGTTCCTCTGGTTTCTCTCCGTGAAGACTTCCCTCTGTGACCCTTCGTGCTTCGTCCTCATCGTGTCCAGAGGTCAGGTGGCTTTTCATGCTTTTATCTCCCCCTAGAGGTTCATGGAGGAACTGACACAGCCAGATGCGCTCGGTGTGTCTCCTGGTCAGGGTAAATAAATTGGGACTAATTTAGTAATTACCCATATTTTTGCTTTAACATGGATTTGGAGGAAAAGGGAAGCAAAAAACTAAAGAAAATAAACCTTAATGGTGAAGAGAAGACTTAAATTCTCAACCAAAAACACTATAAATAATTTTTTAGGTTGTTTTTTTTTTTTTTATCTGTACATATCTTTCCATGCTGCAAGTACAAAGAAACAATCCAGATACAGAATGTTCTGGATGCCTCTTTCAAACAATGCTACAAAAAAACACAAATAAATTTTGATAATCTTCACAATCGAATTCTCTGACTTTAATAAGCACAACAAATTCACAAATCACTGACAAAAAAAACTGTAATACTGGAGCATCAGAATAAATGTGTATTCATTGTTGATTTTTCTGTATTTTTGGATAAATCTTGTTAAACGAAAGTGGCAATAATCGATATTTTTATAGCAGCGATGGATGAAATCCGAGAATTATCACCCAGCTCTGCAGGTCCTCTCAGCTCTGTGGAGCGTTTTAGCCTTTTTCAGCTCATTGTTTTGTTCATAGCGTCGCTTTCAGCTGCAGCCGCTTTCAGCTGCAGCCGCTTTCAGCTGCAGCCGCTTTCAAAGTAAAAGCTCCAAATCTATAGACCCACCGTCCACTACCTGCTTAGCACCGAACAACAGACAGACACACAGCTACCATCTAGTAGGTGAACATGGCGAAGCACAGGGCAGCTAAGGATTCTAATCAATACTATACGTCCTTAATTTTGTTTTTTATAAAGATTTTTCAAACCTTTCTCACCAAACTTGAATAAAAACTTACTTTTAATGAAGTTCACGCTAAATAATTGATTTCTGTAGATACATTGATAACCAGGTAACCAGTGTCCCATAGAGGAGATGATAAGTTGACTGCAGGTTATGTGAGTCTCACCCATGTGTGAACACAACTCTGTGTGTGCGCATGCGCATCAAAGTGTTTATCTGAACTCCCCGGGTCGAGCTGTTGCAGTTTGTTTGTGTTTGGTCTGGGGCCCCGGGGCCCGGCCAGCTCAGCTGACAGACATGCGTGGCTCCTTAACACCCCGACATCCCGACAGCCCCCCCCCCCCCCAACCTCGGCCTCTGAGAGAAATATGGTTCCGTGGAACTTTCGCTTCTCATGAATCCGAGCTGTGTGTCCCAAGCTGGCAGGGGAAGAGCCGCCCGCCACATCAATTCATCAACGCCACCGGCTGCGCGTTTCACATGTGGCGGCACTTCAAAGTGTGCCAGGGTTTTGTGTGTTTGTGTGTGTGTCTATGTATGTGTGTGTGTGTGTGTATGTGTGTGTTTATTGCCTCTGTACATCTGCTTACAGCCGTTGCCGCGGGTGCTGGCATGGACAGAGCAGATAAACGCCGCGGGCACCGAGTGGAGGCGGAGAGAAAAAATATACAGCGAAGTCTCCGCGTTGTCAATACATGATATTTCTTTGCGTTTCCATCTGTCTGGGCCACTCGACAAGCAGTTTTTCGTGGCTTGGAGCCTGAGATATGCATCCAGACTTCTCTGAAATTAAAAAAAAAAGAAAAAGAAAAAAGGAATAATGTAATAAAATGAAGTCAAGATGCACATCAAAAATAAATATAATGAGGCATTTTCACAGGTCCTGCGCTAGAATCTCACTACTTCCCAGGTCCCAGGTTTTCCCTCTGGTTTCTGGGAATTTGATTTAACAGAACTTTGTTCAGGAATATGGATCTTGTGAGCACAATTCAGATTAAAAGAATCAAGGTTATAAAACCAGATTTTGTTCACATTATCAAGTCACTTAGGCAGGACTCGCCTTAGTTGGTGTTCTCTACCTTAGGGGTGAAAATTAATCGAATAAGAAAAAAACAAGTTATCCAGCCTCATTGTGTAAAGGTGAAGTAAAAATCTTCTGGTGTTTAGTGAATGAAGAGATCATTTTCAAGACATGTGGTAGGAAAATGATTAAGAAAACACACAGGAGAAACATTAAAACGGTGAATTTTGAGCAATAACCTTGAATTACACCGTAGGTTTGTAGAGAACTGTCCCTTAATTGCACTTGAGCTGCAACTATTTGTATGTTTCTTTTGCACTTAAAGGTTGGAGGGATGGAGGAGTTTCCAAATATTGACATTTTGGAGTTTTTAAGAATCAGAATCATGGTGGAAATTGTTTAAAAATGTCATCGCAGCAGCACAGGAGCATTTATTAATTACCAGCTTCTTCTCAGCGTGTAATGCATGTGAGCGTGTGATTCAAGTGGTGGTGGAAGGAAACGAACCGCATCAGGTTTCTTCAGGGTTTCGGGGCAGATGTGGCGACGTGTCATGTATCATTTGACGCCAAAAAAAACCCAAATAATGTTAAAAAATTAAACAGTTTGACCGAAAACAGGTTCAAATCCACGCCAAGGGGGGAAAAAGCTCTGAAGTCATGTGTTAAAAAGAGGGAGAAATGCACTCAGCAGTGGCTGAAGATGACGATGACACATATTAAGACGCATATAAAAGTCTATTGTGTCTTCTAGGAGCAGGAAGCTAGAATATATTGTGCTGCCGGTCCAGTGTTTTTTTTTTTTCTCTGCCATTTGCAACTATAAAGAAGAGTGATTATTAAAAGAACAGGACAAGAAAACACCATTTATAAAGACCCCCACCTCCCCGACGATTCTGGTAAATATTTGCATTTTGCAGAGAGTCAGTGATAAACCGATGAACAAACACATCATTTGTTTCACTGGGCCATAAGTCGGCAAACTCTTTACCTCTGTGCTTTTGCAATCTTCTATCTGACTCACCCAGAAGCCCCCAACCCCCCCACCCCGACCCACATCATTTATTTTGAACAAACTAAAAAGCCAGCGATGGCAGCATTTGATTTTTAGCCCATTTTCCAGATTAGAATCCAATGCAATAAAGCAGAGTCTGGGCTCTGAGTTTTTTTTTTATATTATTATTTATTTATTAAAATTAAGGCCCGAAACTTTATCCCATCCGCTCAATTTGTCGCAATTTTCTCCAAATTGATTGTTAATGTCGCGTTTGACCGCATTAGGTCGCATTACACAGCAACAGACGTCACTGATTCCCTCCAACCTGCCTTAATTTATTCATTAAATTGTCCGGTTCGGCTAGAGGAGTCTGGCGGCTGTAGAGAAATTAATTATGAAGAGACAACACATTTGTTGGTCCCCGAGCCTGAAACTAATGACTCCTATGTCTTGTTGTAGCATAATGATGTTTCATTGTTCGGTCTGAGGCCGAAGTTTCCATAACAGGTGTAAATTTTTGCTAAAGAGAACAAAAAAACATAATTAAAAGTGGAAATATGGAAAAATTTATTGCTTAAATATTAACTTTTTTTTTTTTTTTACCAATCTGCATTAATCTATAAATTCAGATGACATAAACAAAATTAAGAAAAAATTTAGAAATTTTTTCTCAATATAACCGATCAAAATCAGTCAAAATCACATGTTCACGTGTCAATTTAATGTCAGCTGAAGCAACTTTCCAGTGAAGGTGTTGTATTGTTGGACAGTTTGATCTGTAATTATCGCAAAATGCGACAGACACAGCTTGTCAGTTATGATTTTAATCAAATTCTCATTTATCAGCTGTAGGAGCCATGTTTTGTCTTTAATATTAGAGTTATTTAGTATCATAATATATGAATATGTTAATGCAGCCTGAGCAGTGAGGATTTGTCAAGTTGCTCTCTAAACACGGGAGTCAATGAGGTTAATCATTTCCCCACCGCCGCCCTACCCGGGGCCAACCTTTCTCCATCGGGGCCCTCGCACCATCCGTCACGGGGAGAAAAAAGCCTCCAAATTCCCCAAGATGGCCCGACAGTTTTTCGGCCTCTCCCCTCCGCTTACACTCAAAACAATCATCAGAGAAGATAAATATGCACGGCCAATGCACGGCTAACGTAAAAAAAAAAAGAAAGGAAAAAAAAAGCTTCGCGTTCCGGGAACAGACCCCCCCCCCCCACAATCTGTTCCGCTCCGTCATCCGTCCAATTGACAGGAGGAGAGGGGAGGCCCCGGTGGTCGTGGACCAACCGCGGGGACGGGAAAGCCTCAACCCCCGGGGGCCGGTCGGTTTTTCGCGGCTTCATGTGTCCTCATGTCTTCCTGGACGCCCCTTGGGGGGGGGGGGGGCAGCTGCTCGTCAGGGCCCCCTCGTGCCTCCATTCTGTCAGTATCGGCAGCCGAAACTAAATAAAGATGTTTACTGACAGCCTAATGAACGGATGGGCCCTGGTGATTTAACCTTGATGAATGGTCCGCCCAGGTGTTTTCAATAACGACAATAAGCACTGCAAGCCGCAGGCCCACTGATACTGGTATAATGCATTATTAGGCCATTAGAGGCAGGCCAAGAGAGACCACTTATGCACTGGCCTATCAATAATGCGGTGTCCCAGTCCACATTTGGGCCCGGGGAATTAGTCATACTGATATTCTATTTAATAAAAAAATCACGAGACGACGCATAAAGAATCTCATTACATTTTAACAGGGTTACAGTAACCCAGGAGGACCGCGGGTTTAATTTTCATAAGAGCATCCATTCCTCAATTATGTCAAGCAGAGAAAATGTAAATGGCAAATGGAATGCTAACAATATCTAACCAGCAGCGCATTGGCAGGAGAGGAGAACAGTGGTGGGGGGTGGGGGGGGGGCTGCAGCTCTGTGTGTGTGTGTGTGTGTGTGTGTGTGAGAGTGTGTGTGCATAGTTTCTGATCATGCAAAAAAACAAGACAGAGAAGCCCACAATTTGCCAGCACACAGTGTTAACCCACTCCCACCCAGTAAAACACACACACACACACACACACCAAGCAGCAGCAGGGTGTGAAACCTCTGCAGGAAGACTCAGTCTGTTTTTGATATCCTGTTAATCAAAATAGATGCACTGTTATTTTCTTTTCAACCGGTTAAAAAGTTATATTAATGTGCAGTATGTTAATTCATCTTCTTTTCCTAACTGTATACGTTATTTTCCCTTAAACTCTTTCAGACTGCCCTCGTATGTGATCATACAGCAGGTGTTGATGATGACAGATGGTTTTGATAATGGATTTTTCCACGCAGATGATGGTAGTTAATTCGATGAAGACGGTGACAGATGACGACTTTGTTCTCAGTTGTTGGTTGTGGCGTAGTCGGTACGACAGACTTATTAAAGTGCAGCTTTTGTACACAAGAAGTAACTGGATAGTAGGTTATTGTGCTTAGACGTGACCTGTTTTATTATTTTGACCGTATATAACCGTATTTATCGTATTACCTGCGTTGTTCCATTTGAAGACGCTTAAACTACAGATAACGCATTGATGAGGAAAGGCTGTTCGCCCAACAGAAGTCCGGCCGCAGTACCGTCGGACACACTGGAGGAAGAGTTCAAAAATTTGGAAAAACACCCACAAAATGTCCCTTTTACACAGTGTGCGTTTGTTTGTGTGTTTGTATTGGACGCGTGCTTGTTGCATTGCGTTGATTCGAGTCTGTCGCCGTAGAGGAACGTTGATGGCGTTGATAGCTCAAGTCTGGTGCCGGTGTTTGAACCTTAGATACGGCTCCTTCCCGCTACCATCTGTATTGGCACGACATTGACGATAACATTGGCGTTCGACTGCGGCCACTGATGCACATTCGCATGCATCATGGCTACCACACGTAATCTGCGTCCTTTAGAGTTAGACTTTAGACTTTATCATCCCCAGTGGGGAAATTCACCTTCTCTGACATTTACCTCTCAGAAAAAAACAAGGCATGTAACAGCAACAACATTGAAAATAATGTCCGAGCTGCAATGGTCGTGCGATCAGGCTCCTTCCAAAGCGGGGCCCTTCTGAACCTCATGATTCTCTATCCGTATCCCCCAAGGTATTAGTTGGGGGGGGTGTTGGTTGAGTGGGTGTGTGATATCCTGTTCTACTGAAGTTGCAGTATGTGATGGACCTGATGTTTTAACTCAGTGAGGTTGGGGGGGGGGCATCATGGAAGCGATGTTTGATATTGTGTAGTTTGTTCAGGTTAACGATAAATAACACGTTGAAGAAGCAGGGGGAACAGTGCAGTTGTATGGGCTGGATGAAACTTTGGTAGAGTAGCAGGAGGAGATGGGGGGGCAACACGGAGGCCTCCTGGTTCCTCTATTGCTCTATTGTATGTCAGTGGTTTGCTGGTCAAAAGTTTAGAATAAAAATTAAAGACATGAGTGTTATTGACTTTATAGATAAAATTAAGTAAATGCACTTCATTCCCAAATAGTCAAACTTTAGTATTTTTAAAACTGAAAGTTACTTAAAGATTAAAAAAAAAAAAAAAATTGGCACGCGTGACCTCATCTTAATAAAACAGCTGGACTCAATCATGAAGCTCCACACTTGTAACATGAAGTACGGCGTTCACATTTGATGGGGGTGGGATTCATGCGGGAGGCATGAATACACGCTGAGGAAAACACACACACACATACACAAACGGATCAGTATATTCTGCAGGGCTCTGACATATATACATTAAAATCTTTGGTTAACTCGCGGCACGACCCATCAAAAAAAACCCCAAAGGCTGTTGCTGAAAGGTGTCAGTCGGCACCCCCGTCCCTCTCTCTCTCACACACACACACACACACACACACGGGCTCACAGACTGTCAGTAGCAGTATTGGCATGTAGCTATTAGCGCCTGGGGGGGGGGAGCCGAGGGGCCCCTGCAATAATAAACTGCTAATTGAAGGACTGCAGTGAGGAGAGGCGTGTTAGCGGGGCGCCTGGCCGCTGAAAGATCGCCGCGGCACGCCAGCCGGCCGGGGCGCTGAAAGAGCCTATTACACCTCGCTTCTGTACCTGGGCCCACCGTGTTAAAGGACACACACACACTCTGCCGGGAAGAAATATATACATACACCATACATCTGTCCTGGCCTGGCGGACGAGCACAGAGGCGGACAGATGCAGACGCGAGGCGCTGCGTCTGGGAAATGTTTGTCTAAACCGCAATCGGTAAAAATCTTTTCGTTTACGTTTGCGTAGCAAGCTTGACATCAGCTGTGATACATGTTATAATACTTAAAAAATTATGCAAATATTTGAATTTGTCTGTTTAAACCATGCAAAAGAATCTTACGAGGATGATTACGAGGATAGTTTCGATTCTTAGGCTAGTTGTTGTGGTTGTGCCAGCTCCTGACTGACCTGAGGAAAAGCAGGTTCAAAGGTCATTATCTGCCACTGCGTTAACAATCATCCACATACGGTCCAGTGCCTTTTCTTCTCCTGTGATGTCTAAAGTGGAGGCCGTCCTCACCAGGGGAAAGGCGACATCGGTGGTTTCAGCATTGGCCCGAAAAACGATATATATTGACTATCAGGCGACAAAGTCCCTCTAGCAGATGTAGTCATGACGACAGGAGGAAAGAAAGGAGTCGGGTGACGTTGTAAAGAATCCTCAAAGTCTGCGTAGGGAGGGGGTTGTCGCGGACGGATGGGTCGAGGTGACAAATGAGGAATTTTGTTGTTTAATTTAAAGAACTTGATGCAGAACTGAGATTTGAAGGTAAATTTAAAAAACACAAGCAATATCTCATACACCTAACGCCTGTTTTTCACACGTTCATGTATGTCTCTCTATAGTAAGAATCCAAACAAGGTTATTTTAGCAGAAAATATCTAATCTTACATCTTTCTTTACCCACAATTCACAACTAACCAATTCAAATCTGGCATACAAGAATAATGCACTGTTTATTGCCACAGCTTTCAGCTCATTAAAACCCCTTTAGCTGTATTTTGTTTGAATTCCCAGAGTTAATGTTATCGTAGCTGCTAAAATCGTTTTTCCATTTCAGCCAGTAGAAGATGTTCAACAGGTAGAAATGATGGGACGACTTTTTCTGTCTTTTTCTGAACCCAATATTTCAGTTGCTGGGAATTTTGAAATCTGCCATAGTTATGATTGAAAACTGCCATAGTTATGATTGAAAACCGTGCTTGTGCATAATAGTTATAGCAACAGAAGCTATGGGTGGTTTGACGTATTGAAAAGTCAATGTGGGAGTTGGAAAATGGAATTTTATAACATTTCAACATCAACATTCAACCTTGAGACCACTGAAGCCTGGAAACCGGCTTCTTCTTCGGGCCTCGAAGAAAGTGTCTGGCCAAAGTTTCTGAAAATTTCCCCTCCCTAAAGTCTCCTTTGCATCTGCAGCTGGAGGAAACTTTACAAAAAGAGGAAAAAAAAAACAAAAACCCACCCAACCCACCGCCATCATCTCCACCTTTTCCCCACACCTCCCTCTTTCTCCCTCTACCCCTCTGGTCGGCCTCTGTCTCACCCCCTCCGAGGGTGAACCAAGGGGCCCCGGGAGAGAAACAGCCCCTTATGTGGCGCGCATGAAGCCATGCAGAACGCTCATAATCTTTTAATACCCGCGCCGGCAGGAAAGATTAAACCGTCAGGGTGTTGACAAGTGACAGAAGAACCCCGAGAGTCGAGCGTGTGAGTCTCAGCGGCGGACTCGCGCGCACACACACACACAGGCACGCACAAACACACACACACACACACACACACACACATTCACAAAAACACACACACACACACACACACACACACACACACACACACCTTCCTTTTTCCAGTGGTCAGGGACTCTTCACCTCAATTAAAACAATTGGCTTTCCAGATTGCTTCCCCAATACTTGATCAGGTAGCAGTAAGAGGCTTAGTCGAAAACCGTACTGGTAATGAGAGAGAGGGAGAGAGAGAGAGGGAGAGAGGGAGAGAGAGAGAGGGAGAGAGGGGGGTCTAGGAATAAAAAGGAAAAATTCATTCACAGCCTGAAAAGCCTGCAGTCTCCTGCAAAGGAAAATTTTTAAAAAATGACTGATCGTTTGTACAATTATGTTCATTTTTCACAAATTCAGCTCTGAGTTCCAGCGCAGATCTGCACAATTGTTGCATGATAGAAAAATATTTATACTGAAATTTCGTCGTTTTTATTACACTATATACTGCAAATACTTAAAAATGCTCTGAATTCTCTTGACTGAACTTATTTTATTTTATAAATCGTATTTTTAAGTTTATTATTTTACTATTTTTTTTTATATAAAAAGTAAAAGCATAGCATTTAAAAGCAGAAACAAATGATCAGCTTATAAAATATATACTGTTATTAATATAATTTTATGGATTAAACTGCAAACAACATGCAAACAATGAGCGGCTGTAAATTAGTTCCACACCAGTATTAAAATGAGCAGTAATAATATTCCAATAATATATATAACTTTTCTGCATTACTTTAGATACATGGGTACATTTTTAATGATAATACTTGAGTATTTTGTCACCCAACACAATACTGGAATATATTCACTGTGCTAATTTTTAAACCAGAGACAGATGCAAAAAAAGGGGCTATTCTCAAAAACAACTCACCGGATGCAAGAAAGATTGGAAAACAGAATTGTACGATTTTTTAAAATTTCTTGATTGCACCTCGGGTTTGTCCTCGTGTCCCACTGCCGCCTCAACAGTGTCACTTTCATTCTCCTCCTAAAGTAATTATGCTTTCAATACAGATTTTGATTTTCATCATGTGTGTGTCTTTGCCTTTTCTTTGGCAGCTGGTCCCACACTGCTAGCTGTCCCACTGTCCATTAGCCAGAAGGTCCCAGCTGGGTGACTCTAGGGGCTAGCGGTGTTGGCGATTAGGGAGTTACAGGTTGTGTGTTTGAGTGTGTGCGTGTGAGTGTGTGAGTGTGTTAGTGTGTGTGTGTGCTTGTGTGTCGGGGGTTGCTGAGGGAGAGCAGGGCCCCTCTGGCATTGTGTAGGGTCTCAAAAGGAGGTCACTGATTTGGGCTAATTATATTACATAGACCCTATTCAGGGCTGGTTAGGCCTGCATTTATATGTGTGTGTGTGTGTGTGTGTGTGTGTGTGTGCGCGTGTGTGTGTGCGTTTGTCATTATATTTGTACATCTATCTTTGTGAGAACCGGTCTGGAGAGTAGCGACCTATTTGGAAAGTGAGGAGGTTTTCTCAGCCTCCGAAGGGGCCGCGTGACAGGTCAGACATTATTTTAGGCTTCACAATTAAAAGTGGGGTTTTTGGTTAAGGGGCGGGGTAGAGGTGGGGGCTTGTACTTGTGCTGGTCAACACTTGGGTCAGGGGCTTTATGTCCAAGAGCGTTCTAATGCATGTGAGCAGCAGAAATTTGTGCAAAATGGTGCAAAGGGGAAATTTAAAAAACCTCCAACTCTGGCGTCCATCAAGGCAGTTTCACTACATTTTATCAGAGCATGGATCCACCACTAAGAGCACTAACACGTAGTCGACCGCTCGGCCGAACCACATCTCCTGTGCTCCTCCTCCTCTCCGCCTGGTGCTAATCCTCCGTGTGTCGGCCCGCCGACCGCGGTCGCTGCTCCGCCCGGTTCTCGGTTTTTGTCCTCCGCGGCCGGGCGCGAAGGCAAAGCCCCGTCACATGACTGCGTGCCCTGCACATCGGCCTAATCTCATGGAAGAGATGATCACAGGGCAGGAAATCGCAGCGCAGGGCCAAAGGAAACAATCTTTCCGCACTGGGCTTAAGCCAATCATGTCCTCTGCCTCAACCCTGCTGCTTGGCCTCTCGCTTGGCCTCTCACTTGCCCTCCGTGTCTCTCCCTCTGACTCCCTTTTTCTTTTCCAGGTTTTCTTCTTTAATTCCCCTTTGTGGGCTTAGGGTCCTTGGCTACAACTACCTTGACTTTTGAACCCAAAACTTTTCAAGATACCATCAGCCTATAAATCAAATTTTGTTTTCTAATTTGATTGTTTGATATGTTTACATACATTAATACAAGGACACCAGTAAAATCCTTTCTAAGTTTATTTGATTTGACATCAAATGTTCAAATATGGTATTTTAAAGGCATGGAATTCTTTTTTTTTTGTTTTGTTTTTTCATATTTCCAAGTTAAGGTTAAAATAGAGAGTTTTCGGAAAGTTTTATGTGGCTCATGCTCTTCTGCGATATATGTTGTTTCGCCAATTTCCTTCAACCGAGACAGGAATGAATTTTATGGTTATAACAACCACATGATAATAGTCAGAAAATACAAAAAATACCAGAGTTTGCCAACTTCCTTCAGGGTCAAGAACAAGGTCTGAAACTGTAACCAAGCATTTAAACTTCATTAAAAACATATCCATGGGTTTCCGTGCTGCATTAACATCAGTGCAGTGACAATAATCAAACATCATGCTCGTTAAAAATGAATGAGGAGACAATAATAATCTGTTATATCAGGCAAAAAACACAAACACTGTGCTGAGGCAACGGCAGTTTCCGTCTAATGAAACCAACCCACGGCTCTGATGTGTCTCTGACTCCGTTCTGCCCGACATCCCCCTCCCAGGTTTATCTACCCATCTGCAGGAAGCAGCAGGTGAAGGGGGGGGGCGTTCAGATGCTCAAGGTCAAGGTGCGCCGGTAATCCAGACAGCTGTGTTACCAGGGATTAAGACAAGGCCATCGCTGTCTGTCCTGCTCAAAACAGTTGTTGCCATGACGACATGAGGTGGGAGGCGGGGGGGGGCTATTAATGGTAGTAATAGTGATAATGGTTGTAGTGAACAAAACATCTGAAAGGAAAACTCCATTAAATATGACGGTATTATATCATTTGACGCACATTTCTGTTACTTACATTCGCTTTACAAATCATAGAAGTATCTTAATTATTATCAAGTTTTTTTTGTATCTGACATTAAAAATAACCAGAATACAGAATAATTTCTACACCCACAGCTGAAAAAATGAACTGCATTGTATTACAGCTACAATAAATCATGCTTTGAGTTATTCTTGGCTTAGTTACAGCAGTAAAACTCCCTCTGTTATTGTTATTATAATTATCATTATTGTCTCAACCGACACTTTTCTCCACCTCATTGCTCAAAGCTAAATCTCAGTGAGTTGTCGAAAGTTGTTCTGCAAACCAAAGAAAATCCTTAATATGCAGACGCCCAATGATCCACCAGAGCGGATAATTTCAGCTTTTCATCATGAAAAAAAAAAAACTCCTGCAGAAATCCACTGAACTTGACAATACAAGGAAGCTGTTGAACATAGTTTGAGAACCTGGGGATAAATTTATTTTTTTATGTTTTCATTTTAAGCTGAATCGTCCCCTTTCTAAACCCTCTAGGAGATGTATGAACCGGACAGAATATCCTCACTCTTAACCCCTGAGATGTAAATTATCTCTGATACACACACACACACACACACACTTGTGGCCTTGTTGTGACAGCCGCTCACTCCTCCTGTGGTCTGACTGATGTGGTGCCCCCCCCCCCTCCAGGGACAGCTAATTGAATTGGTTCCTAGAGAATACTAATGGGCCTTAATGTTGAGATAACTGATACTGGAACAAGGAGTGATCATTGACAGCATGTGTTTCTGCCTCGTAATAAACATGTCACATGTCACGGGAGCGCAGGGGGCCAGTTGGTCCGTCAATGTACCCCCCCCCCCCAACCCCCCACCCCAGTGTCCTGGCCCACCCCCTGCCTCACGTACACACCGAGGGGACATGTGGACATTTGTACTATACTTACGTTTAGCCTTCTGTTCCAACTAATACCGCCATAATCTTCAAACATCAGAACACCATGTAATGCTGCTGCCCAGACAAATATAAACACATGCAAACAAACATGGATCTTCACAAATTATAGGTGATATTACATTTTATAATAAAAGCAATGTAGACACTTGTACAGTACGTGCACGCACAAAGGTTTGTGCCCATCGATCCACCGCTACGACGAGGTCAGTTCAACAAAAAAAGCAAATTGTACTTTTGCAGTTTCGTAAATACTATTGTATTTCACAACTGAACCAAAAACACACACACACACACACACACACACACACACACACACACACACATACACACCCAGGTTGATCGGTTACTTTGGCGTCCATGGGTTCCCCTCCGCTGTCCAGGCCAGAAGCCTCCTCCTCCTCCTCCTCCTCTTCCTCCTCTGCCTCCTCGCCCCAGCCTCTGCTTCTTCCCCCTTTTTGCGGCCGTCCAGGAGATGGGAGCAACAGGGCCCCGGTGCTCTGAAAAGCCCCCGGTTTGATAGACAACGCTCACTGTTTCACGCCTCTGCCTGCTCACTGTGCTTTTTCTGAAGTCAGATGATTTAAATAAGGGTTGATTTTCATTTCTGGTGAGATGGGGAAGCCCAGAAGTCAAATCACAATAGCACATTCAAGCTCTCGCGTAGTTATTATTGCCGTCAAACTGTCCTTTCTCTCATGGCAAAAAATGCAGTTTACAGTGATAATGATGAGAGATACCACCTGAAATTCTAGAGACAGTGGATTCCTTGGTCTCAGATATACGTAGGTAGACAAAAGCAGGTTTCTCATGTTGAGCGAACAACGTTAATAATTCCACCTGGCACCTACAGAGTTTATAAAACTAACTCTCACGGTCTCACGGCCGGGTGACCGTTTTCTTCTATTTCACCGAGGAGAATCGAAAAACGTGACTTAGTCACATACTGAACTTAAAAGCCATCAATAAGGGAAGGAACCTAGTGTTACACTTAATTAAATTTGGCCAGAAAATTGTTGACAGCATAACAAATGCACACAGCAGATAAAACTACAGTATTTTAACAGATAACTGAGTGGAAGGCAGAGCTGCAGTTGTCGGTTTTTGAAAGGCTGAAGGAAAAACGACCACCCTCCGATGTTTAAGTGCAGCCACAGAGCCACAGGCTCTTGCTGCAGGCGATCTGACATATGGAGACATCCAAAGCTTGACAGGCCTGCCAAGCCTAGTTAGGGCGGCTAAGCTGCGATTGAACAATCAACATATCTGGGAAAGTTTAGGGAAAATAGTCACTTACATCAAACATTTGATTTTGCGTCAGGCATCTACAAATTTCGTGGCGATCCAGTGGTTTGAGCTGGTCAGAGAAGGATTTCTGAGGGTAGGTGACTGTAACCTGCAAAGTCCAATCATTAAATGTTAAATATGTCAAGGGAGATAGTTTAATTCATGTGTGGATGCAGCTGTTTTCTGTCCAGGCCTGCCAATAATTAGCAGGACGTCTCTCATGCTACACATGCAACCCATGTAGTGTCTTGGATAGAAGGTATCATCACCCCCGCCCTCGCCTCAAGCATCGACGCCCCCCCCCCCGACCATAGCCACCCACATTCACTCAACGGCCGGTGCCTCCGCCACACTGTGTTTGGTGTAAAAACAAATTCCCTCAGTGCAATCGAAAGCTGAGCCGACACTTTTCAGTAGTTCGTCCTTCGCCGTCCTCTCATCCAGTGACACCACCACAACCCTGACAACCCTGACGACCCTGATGACCCTGGTGACCCTGGTGGCCCTGACGCCCGCTCGGCCTCAGTTACCATATTTTTTGGTCAGGGGCTCGGCAGCCGTGAACCAGGCCGACGTTACGAGAGGACGCCACTGTGAGAGCGGGGGCTTTTGGTGGATTGGACATTGGAGTTGATGATGAGAGAGATGTGGCACACAGGGATGGGTTTTTCTTATGTTTTTGTGTTTTTTTTTTTTAGCCCATGCGATGTCCACATGTGCTGGTGTTTTTTTTCTTTGTTTCTTTTTCAGGCGTGGCTTTAGATGGATGCATGGTACTCCAACAACAACTGCGGTACGGTGGTGTAACAATAACCATCCCGTCAGATGATGTGTGGGCGGTGACGAAGCCTGTTTTAACAAGGCGGTCACATTTTACTACTGGGTGAAGCAACATAACACATTATATTCTCTGTCCTGTTTGGACTAAAATGTTGTTTTAGCACCACCTTCGCCTCAGACAACTAGTTTGTTTATCACTGAAATTATAATAGAAAAAATAATGATAATTCAATATCTCTAATTACAAACAAGGGTCACAAAATAGCTGTTAGAGATATTATGGTGCAACAAGGGTGGCGAGTAAATAAAACAATATGGTCACAGAATTTCAGTTAACTCCACTTTTATCTGTGTTAAAAGCTGAGTAAAAGTTTCTTTGGTTACGAGTCTGTTCTAAGCCCATAGTTCCTGACGGATCTCACAGATTCAAATTCTATGTGTAGACATCATCCATCAAAAATCGACTCTTCCCATCAGATAAATCTTCCTTTTCCAAAAGTTCTGGAGGCACAGTTTTGGACTAACAGGAGATGTGTCTGTAGAAGTTACTAGAAACATCACAATGTTCAGTTGTACATGTTCTGTACTGAAAAGAAACAAGGCAAAGTGAGCAGTTAATCTTCAGGGAGAAGGGTTAAAAACCCTGAGACTATTCAATTGAATATTTATTAGCTATGGGAGTAAGTCATTATAGGCAAACTTAATTTCTCTATGTTATACTGAAATATTCAAGACTGAATAAATAACCAACAATCAATGAATTAAATGTTTAAAAAAAAAATCTTAAAGGGGCCCTGTTTTATTTTCCTGTAAACAAACAAAAGCTGTGTATCCATTTGGTTCATTCACCAAAACGCATCGTGTGTACTTGATGCATTAGATTCCACATCAAACAAAGCTGATGACATGAGACTTCCTCATCATGGTCCTACATCACTCTTCTTCCGTGCAGACGCTTTGCTGCATATCTTTGTTAGTTACCACCACCTGTTGATAAGTGGAATAGTGTGACACCATTTGTCGGTTGGTAGAACTGCACACACCTCATCAATTTCCTGTGTGAAAGGTGCTATATTAATAAATTTATTGTTGTAATTATTATTATTATTATTATTATTATTATTATTATTATTATTATTACTATGTGCATCCATGTGCACCTGATGAAACAAACAAGGTACAACACCTAGAAAAGACAGCTCCGTAGCCCAACAAGAGAGTCCATAGGGAACATTTACAATATCATTTGTTACGAGTTTAACAGTAAAAAAACTCAGCTACTCAGATTCATCAGGACATCGTGGCTGTGGTTTGGCCAAATTTGAGTTACAGCAATGATAATAGCCCAACCACCGTCATTATGTTCTGAGTCAAGTGATCTGATTGGCGTTCATGTGTAATTGACATCACCTTTCTCTAACATGGTCCTGGCCACTTTGACTCAGAGAAAAACCCAAGAAAAAAAATCTGTCACGTGGTGAAATAAGCAGAAACTATTTCTTGTAGGATCCCGCCCATCATAGTAGGAAGCTTATTGAGAAAAAAAGGTTTTCAGGGCCTTTAATAAAGGAGGAACTCTGATTCTTGCATATGAAAACTTTGTTCTTCTGCTACTCATTTATTTTTCCAAATAAATGAGATTTTGGTGAAGAACGCTGACAACTGCTTATCAATTTGATTTAATTCAGGCTACTTTCTTAAAATACTGCAGTAATACATGTCTTTGAACAATGCCTCTGTTTCTCCTGTATGAAATTACATAGGATATTCCCACCAACTTGGTACGAACTACTGAAGAGCTAAAGATATAAAGCGTAACGCATGACAGTGAATCCAGCCTTGAGGAACACCCAGCTTATCAGATCTCTGCACAAACAGCGAATTGACTGCATGTTCTTCTTCTTCTTCCTCTTCTTCTTATTCTCCCTCTCCCTTTTTTTTTCCATGGCAAGTCTCACAGATTCTCACATGCAGACTTTGGCTCTCGGCGCCGAGCCGGTGGAAAAAGACAAATATGCCGTCGGCCAGAGCTTGTGATTCCTCCCTGGTTTTCTCACCCAGAGCCCACCACCACGTCGCCCCGGAGCCAGGGTCTGTGTGCACGGTTCTCTCGGCGGGTGTTTGTTTGTGGAGTTTGAGGGCGAAGCTGTCATGATGTCACCACCAGACAGCAGACGATTTGTTTTTTGTTTTTTTCACCCTTTTATTCACTCCCTTTCTCTCTCCAAGCTAAACAGATGAGATCAGCTCATCTTTCCTGATGTTGCTGTCTTGGGACAAAGGACAGCACCATCCAGTTTGAATAACTCGGCCCAAAGGCATCAGTCTCACAGTGTCTGCCAGTCTGCTCAATTTCCCCGAATCCTCAATTGCCATATTTTTGATGAAAATGCAATTTTTTGTTTCCCTTTTATGGCCCGGGAATCTGCAGAATCTCTTCCATCCAGGGGATGATGGTGATAAGGCTGCAGCTGTGGTCTGGCTCCTATAAATAAAAATGTGAATTATTTAAAACAGAAAAAGAGCAAAAATATGAAGGAAAAACAACTATTTCTAAGGATTAAAAAAAAAAAAAGTTTGGGAGTATGAAGCCTGCGTGAAGATTATACCCCTTTCAGTGATTCAATGATCTTTAATCAGCAACAGACGACCAGAGCCACTGTTATTAGTTGCAGTGTCAAATGTTGAACTGACTTTAGGGGGCAGACGTACAGTGGTCCTTTAGGGACATCTACTGGTTTATAAAAGCTGGTGAAACTTTAAAGATAACTTACTGAGGACTAATTTTTATGCTTACGGTCAAATTTAATATCCAGAAATGTAAAAAACTGTAACAGAAAATATGTTTCCCTGCCCCAGTTAATGAAGATGAAAACAGCATTTCTATTATTCATACAGTGCAAACAGAAAAGCTCTTAAATGTGTAATATTTGTATGCGATTTGATTTTATTATTTAATTCTCTGGTGAGATCTGCTTAGTTTACCCACTGGCTTTATTCTATATTTGTTGTTTGTGTGTAAATTTGCTTGTATTTTATTTCATGAACTTTATACCACTGTTTACATCGCTGTAAAGCTCTGCATTATCATGTTATATAAATTTCCATTTGTGGTCTGGTTAGGGTTTAGATTATAAAACACTAAGTTGTAATTCGTATTTTCGTACTTAGTAACTAAGTGAGTTAAATCAGTGAGCTATTAGTCAAATGTTTTAGGTAAAATTTCATCCAGTAAGTCTTGTGTTTCACTTATTTTTTTTGCTATTTTTTTAGTCATTCGACGTCAGAATTATGAGATTAAATCTTTGTTTTACTCTTTCATAAATCAATTTGATTTAATGTGAAGGCCTTTGTTGTTATCCACCATAGGGGCTCCACCCGCCACAGCTGGAACCTCCTCCATCAGCATCTGGTATGATGTCCCCACTGCCAGTACCAGGGAACAGACTGTTGCGTATCGTTTCCTCTGCTGAGGAGGTGATTGGCTGCGACCCGGACACCTCCAGGGCCCTGAGGCAGGTGGGAAAGATTATGGCCGACCCCTCCCACACGACCTTTTGGGAAACACTCTCCTCTGGCAAGAGGCTGTGGTCCATCAAGACCATTATTCACGCCATAACAGTGCAGCAGGCCTGGGACGCCCACTAACACAGACCCCCGCCCACCACATTGCATCACATTACTTGCACATTGCATAATACGAGATTATATAATCTTTCAGTGATTTTACTGAATCATAAGTATGTGATCTTGGGTCTTTTATTATCATCTTCCATATCGGTTTCTATACACTTGGAAGTTTATGAGGTACACCTGGTTAAAACTAATGTGGTATATCAATGAGGGTAGACTGAATAATAATGTAAATAGTAATGTCTCTCAGTATAGTCTAATACAGTTCAGTAGCATCATAAACTACATCCTCCAAAATGATCACACAGTTGAACCAACAACATTTCTAAATCAGCTTCGGTAAAAACGGAACATTCTAACCTTCATGAAGGGAGGATTTATCACAGGACTATTGCTTTAGCCTGCGTTAGCTTTTCTCAACTTCGGTTTACATTTCGTGTATTTTCCCTTTTACTTTGTCAATTTTTTTTCTGTTATACAGAACATCACCAAGGCCTATTCCTTGAATGTGGAAAGTTCAGATTTATCAATAGCCCCTTGAACCACTTGAAGATTTTGAACACGCACAAAAAATAAATCGTGAATAAACAATCTCATACCACCGCTGCTGCTGCTACTACTACTACTACTACTGCTGCTACTACTACTACTACTACTACTACTATTACTACTGCTACTACTACTACTACTACTACTATTACTACTGCTACTACTACTACTACTACTACTACTGCTACTACTACTACTACTATTTAGGGCCTATTTTGGTAGCTGCTTATCCACTGTAAATATCCTCTTTACGTTTTATCTACCCAAATAACTAAACGCTCGCTAAATCGCGCGGCGCTTGCCGTTGCCATGGTTACCCCCCCACCACCCCGGAGGCGCGTTGTACCAGCGGCGGCCGGCCGGCGGGGGGCGCTGCTCCACCGGCTTTACCGCGGAGCGTCGGTGGAAGCGTCGCTCAGGTAGTGAAAGGGGCAGATCCGAGGAGCAGATAGGAGCAACGAGGGCTGCGCAGCTCCGCTCACACCCCTCGGTCGCCTTTTCTTTTTCCCCCCACCGACCCCGCATCCCCCTCACCAGCTTCCCCGGGGCTGCCTAACCCTCGGATGTTCCCGGAGAAAAAACACGATGGTGGCTAAAAACAGAAAGCAGACCGGGAAGAGTCCGGCGACCCAGGCTGACCGCGACAGGAGCCCGCTCGTCTCGCCCCCTGGCAAAAGTACGGCCAGGCGGGCGGGCAGGGAGGGCAAGGCTCCCCCCGGCTCCCACCCCAACGGGCTGTCGGGCATCGGACACAAGCTCGGGCTAACTCCCTCCGCGGTCGCCAAGCTGGGGTTGACTCTTCTGCTCGGTGAGTTGAGGAGCTCCAGCCTCGCTAGCTGCTAGCGGCTGCTAACGCCGCCAACCGCTTTCTTTTTTGTTTTTTTTTTTTTAGCATTAGCGTAGCCGCTAAATTAAGTTATCGCCAGCGCCGATCTGCCGGCTAACGTTAGCTCACCTCACGCACTAGCTCGACAGTTAGCTTCCCGTCGGTGCTAGTCATTAAAATCCCGACCAAGTAGCCGCTGCTCGTTCCTGCGGCTCCACACGTGTTGACAGGTTTTTTTTATAGCAAAGTTCAATCTAACGTTTAATGTAAAGAGAGCTGTTTTTTGCAGCACGTTTCGCCGCCTCGGGTCTTCAACCGCGGACGTTATGGCAGCTTGTCTAACGTAGAAGTGGTGGTGGTTGTGTGTGTGTGGATTTTCTTTCTTTCTTTGCAGCACTCAAAGTTAATTCTCTCTGTCCACAGCTGCTCTGACTGGATATCTGCACTGGTGAGTGGCTCCGTCGACATGTGATTGCTCACAGCGTCGCTGCTGCCGTGTTTGCTTTTGAGATGAGGCTCCAGGCTCACACGCCGTCTCTCCTCCCCTTGGTTCAGGTATCATCTCACGCAGCTGTTTGAGAATGACAGACACTTCTCACACCTGTCGACCCTGGAGAAGGAGATGGCTTTTCGGACAGAGATGGTAAATAGCTTTTGTTTGTGATCCACCGGTGAGATGGTGCCGCTTGTGCCTGACGCTGGCCAACAGTCCTACACTACACATAACTGCAGGTGCAAAACAGAATGGTCTCAAAGGATAGGTTCACTTTTTTTTTTCTTCTTTTTTTAAAGTCTGTCTCAGACCAATAATCAGGTGCCCTTGAGACGACTGTAACAGGGTTTTTAACTTGCTGCGGTTGCCCCTTTCGTCCATACTGGCTCTTCTAAACGTCATTTCAGTGGAAGTGATGGGGGAGAAAAAACAAAAGTTCTCATTCTGTGCAAAAATACATTCCAAGGTTCATATGGAGCTAATATGATGATTCGGAAGTCTGAGTAAAATAAATTAAGTGGGAATCTGCCATAGTTACGGCCTGTGCAAAAATTTCCTCTGTTGTGCCACTCTCCCTTTGTCACAGCTCAGCAGGGGAAGGAGCTAATTTGTTATTAAAATGGAAATTTTTGCAGATATCCCCATTATTTTGTAGTGCAGACCGCAGAAACACCATATTAGCTTCAGATAAACATGCTTTTTAGCATAGTAAATGGACTGCATTTATAAAGCGCTTTAATAGTCTTATCAGACACTCAAAGCGCTTTTACACTACCGCCACAGTCATCCATCACATACCGATGATACACCGGGGGCAGTTTGGGGGTCGTGGGGACTTGAGGAGCCAGGGATTGAACCGCCGACCCTCCGGTAGGTGGACGACCCGCTCCACCTCCTGTGCCACACCAATAGGAAGAAGGACCTTGTGATGGGTTTTGTCCCCCCCGTCTCTTACATTTGAAAAGCATCAGGGATGGATATCTTTAAAGGACACCATGAAATGGAGGAATGATTGCAGGAAACAAAAACTGTTTCACTGTCCTGTTTAAAGGCATAAGCTTTTTTTTTTGTTTTAAGAGACGACACTGAAGGTGACAGTTTAATCACATTCAAACAGAGTATTTTTCTTGTTCAACACCCCCACCCCCATCACCCACCCCTGCCGTGTGCTACCAGATGGGCTGTGAGCCTGTGTAACTCACTCCTGTTTCTTCTGTCTCACTTGTAGTGTAGTTGTAGCGTCTGCCTCTGCCTCTCTATGCCTCTGCTCTTGTCTTGTTTCTCTCCATCTCCCTGCCACTCTGCCATGGTATTTGTCTGTGTAACATCACCCACAAGACCCCTCTCTCTCATTTTGAGTCTTTGAGTTTAATCTATTGTCCTTATTTTCCCTTGGTTCCAGGGTCTGTACTATTCCTATTACAAAACCATTATTGAGGCTCCCTCTTTCCTGGATGGGCTCCACATGGTTATGAACGACCGGCTGACAGAGTACCCCCTGGTTATTAACACACTGAAGAGATTTAATCTCTATCCAGAGGTAATGTTGTTATCTGTGTATTTTTCAGTATGGTAGCTTCACTCATGTCACTATTAACACATTTTATTTATTGTCATGAGACTGTTAAATTGTCAAACATAAAAAGATTCTACAGTAAAAGTTCAAATCTCAAGATAAATCTTGAGAAATTATTCTTTATTTTTTTGGATGGACCAGTGAGTGTCTGAGTTCAGATAAAATCCATTGATTCACGAAGCTCCAAGGCTGAAAAATCCATTATCTATCTTCTCTCCTTGTTATTAGCAAAGAGCAGCGTAGAAAACATCCGGATACTTTAGCAGCTTATCTCAACAACAGGCCAAAATTAAACGTGTCTGCTTTAGGGCTGCAGCTAATGACTCGATTACCAGTGCAGCTCTAGTCTGGGTTGTTTGCACTCTGCTGCTGCAGGCTGTTCTCAGCCAAAGATCATCTGTGAGACAAGATGCTCCACTCTGTAACACCACCATACAGTCAGAATACTTTTCAAGTTCTGGCAACCTCAAAAAGAACTTGGCGGGAATGTTTTTAGGAGTTGCCCTCTTCGGTTAAACTTTCATTTATATCCTATCAATGAGCTTATTTAGGTAATAGTTATTGATCTAAACTCCCAGGATATTATTGAATAAACTTGTGAAAAATGAAGTGTGTGAGATTTAGTAACTGAGAATGTGAGAGAGGTGGTACAGTCAGGCCATTTTACAAGGCAGCGCAAGAATTTAGTTTAAAACTGATTTAACACATTGATGAGCTGTTTTTATTCCCTGCATTCAGAATTGCTAGATTAACTGGAAGAATCCACAATGCAGTTCAGAGAAGATCAACATTTCCCACTCAGAGAAGCAGTCAGTCCTGGAAAGCAAAAGACTTTTACAGGACTACAAAGGGAAAACTCTGTGTGTTTGTGCAGGACAGAAAGGGCCCTTCAGATGTGCTGTTTGAACAGCCTTTTCACCGATTGTCTCCTCTCTCCAGGTGGTCCTGGCCAGCTGGTACCGCATGTACACAGGTGTGATGGGCTACTTCGGGATCCCCACCAAGATGTGCTGGTCCATAAACAGAGGAGAGGGACTCACACCCGTGGACAGCTGTGAAGGTACAGACTGTCGCCATGGAGCCCTGGCCTGATCTGCAAATACGCTCATTTGAGCTTGCATTCACACACACACACACACACACACACACACATTACACAAGTGCATATTATCGCAATAATAACCTGGAGCTATGCTGACATTTAAAATGCTCAGACTGAATAGGCTGGATGACTAATTTTCTTCAGTCTCCAGTGATTTTCTTTGCTTGTGGACAGACGCAGCCAAAATAGCCTCATGGGGAGCTGGCAGTTAAGAGAAGATGTGTGGTTTTACAGAAGGAACTGAGCAAAGGAATCACTTCTTGATTCCTCTTTTTCAACTGATAAAAAAGCAGCAAAGTACAAAACAATTTTAGGAATTGAGACTGGAATCAATGATTTTATTTTTTTTTTTACTGATTAACCTGATTTTTTTTTCTAATAATTGAATTGTTTATTCTACAATGTGACAGAAATTGATGAAACATGTTCATTAAAAGGTCCCAAAGTCAAGATCTTTAAATATTCAACTTAGTATTAGATTAGAAAAAGCAAAAAAAGGAAACACAGTATAGCCTCACATTCGAGTGTTTAATCCAGAACAAATCTTTGGCATTTTGCTTATTTGCTTACTTGCCAAGAGTTGGATGAGAAGATCCACACCACTTTCACATCTTTCAGTTCAAAATAAAGCTACAGCCAGCAAACAATTAGCTTAGCTTAGTTTAGGTTAGCATCAAAACTGGAAGCAACCAGCATGGCTATGTCCAAGGGAAACAAAATCTGCCCTCTAGCAACTCTAAATCTCACTAATTAACACATTGTTTCTTGTTTGTAGGTCAAATTACAAAGTAATATGACTAATTGTCGTTGTAATGTGGGCTATGTGCCGGACTGTTAACAGGATTGATGAATTCTGGGAGTCTTGTCATCACTGTTGTTAACAAGTGGAGACACAAGGAACCTGTCACTTGTCACCAGCTCTGCCAAGAAGTATATTTTTCTAAAAACATTAAATAATTCCTTTTTCAAGAACCGTCATTATTACATAAGACAAAAAAAGCAGATCATCACATTTGAGGAGCTGAAACTGGCATTCCTGTTGGGGGAAAAAAAGGGGGCTTCAAACAATTAATTGTTAGATTACTAGTCAATTATGAGACTTAATTAACGAGTCAATTAATTTACTAAGCATTTCAGCACAGTTGTCAATAAAGAGAAAAAGGTTTAGGTGAGGTAGAAAACTGATAAACAAAGAAAGAAAGAAAAGAAATCATGTTACGGTTCTCATTCAAAGAAACAGTTTGACATTTGAGATATATATAGCAGCAAAACAAATTGGGGAACAACATGTATAACACAGCAACAGCAATGGAAACACAATAATTACCATAGTAGCCCTGAGGGGAAGAAAAATGTTTTTAACACAGCAGGCAGAAGTGGGTTTTTTTTCCCTTATTTGTTTAACGAAACCTTTCCCAGAAGAGTTAATCTGCTCACAGTAAAGAGGCAATAACTGTTTTTTTTCTGCGTTTCAGTCAGTGTAACTCTCATTAGTGGATCGTGCAGCCCCCCCCAACCGCCCAGGGTCAATGTACCTAGGCTCACAGTGTTTACATGAACCTGACGCAAGCCGCCTTGCATCAGAGCCAGAGTGTCCAGAAAGAGGAAACCTTTACTGTAACTGTCAGAGGCTGCTTTATTTTTGTGAAATACAGAATCTCACAGTAGAGAGTGTGGCTGAGCTTTTGTCTTGGTTTTTTGTTTGTTTGTTGTTGTTTTTTACTAGTTCGCTATTTATGGCTGTGTAATATCACTGCCTTTCCAAGTGTCTTGTTAGTCATTATGGCCTTGTCAGTCTGCTCTGTGTACCTGAAAATGTGAAGCAAAGTCAGAAATTCTGTGTTTTGCCCATTGCTACGGATTGAGGAACCTGCATCAAAATTCAGCACATCTTTACTCATACTAATATATTTTTACGTCTACTGCTACTGGTCAAACATGTTAATATTCACATACTAATTTAATTTCGACTTTAGTTCAATGAAATCCAACTCTCTCATGATCCCTCACTGGTCTCCCACAAGAGATAATGGCCAATTGTGTTTTAGGGAGGGGGTTTTTTTGTTTGTTTTGTTTTTTTTTTTTTTCCTTGTTTTCTCCAGTCAAAATGACCAGGGTAAGTCTTTGTATCTTAGCATACAGGTGTCTTTCTGTGTCGTGATTAAGTGCATTATGTAGTTAGTGTATATATAGTATTGAGTTTTTAAATGAAAGGACACAAAATCGTATAACAGAAAGGCACTAATTTTGTATGTACATACACAAATTGTACATTATACAGCATATAGAATTCCTATAGAATTTTATGCACGGTATGTATCTAAAATGATGTTTCAGAGCCAATGTGAAAATCAGAATATAAAAAACAGGCAACAGAAAGCCTCCCCAGGGGATCAGGGTGTGTGGTTTTCCCCGTAGGTAGAGCAAAGCACCGTGAATTTATCATCTTGGCCGGGAACTCTGCAGAGGTACAGCCTCTTTCATCGACTATTTTTACACAGACCTAACTAGATCAACTTGCAGTGCTCCAAATTATACTGCACCCAAAATGAAGTGGAACAGTTTGAAGGAGTCTTGTTTAAGCTGCTTCCTAATTGCTTAAGATTGAAAAAAATGGAGCAAAGGTGCAGGAGAGTTCAGAGAAGTGTTGTGAACATAGACTCAACATTTCCACTGTTCTGCATTTATCAGAGGTTTTTACGTTAAAGTCAGAGCTGCAACTACCGCTTATGATAGATATTGATTAATTTGTTCATTATATTTTAGGTTAAACAGCATGTTTTAATGAAAAAAAGTCCAAGGTTTAAACCACAAGACTAAGACTCCACAGCCAAGGTGGTGCTTTGAGCTAAATGGCAACATCAGCACACTCGCTATGACACTGGCAACATGCAGATGTTTAGTAGGTGTAATGTTCCCCATTTTCACCATCTGAATTTAGTGTGCTAGAATGCTGACATTTGCTAATGAGAGTCAAACAAAGAATACATCAGAGGTAAACACTTTTAGTTTTAACCAAAGTACTTGACAAACTGAGATTATTGGTCTGACGGTAGCACTATATTAGGTTATTGGATCATCAAAGTGAGTACAAATCCAGCCTGAGAGAGCATCTGTGTCCGGACCAAATTCAATTAAGTCTCATCACAGTGGTGGTAGAGGAAAAGTCAGGGTATCACAAACGTCAGTAGTATTTCTCCTCTTGGGACAATGAATATCTGCACAAATTAGACATCGCCATTCATCCAGTTGGTTAAAGAATATTTCAATCTGGACCAAAGTGTTGAACCATCTGACTGACTGAAAATTGGCATCTCTGAACCAGGAATGACATTTTAAAACTGCTTGTTTTGCCCGACCGAAATCCTCAAAGATATTCCATCGACAATGATACTAAAGTGAGAAAACTGCCAAAACCTCACATTTGAGAAGCTGGATGTTGGGGTTTTTTTTGGTTGATAATTGACTAATCATTGATCGGAACGGTTGTCAAATCATTCTTTTGTTTACCTTCTAATCTAATAATCAGTTCTTGTAGAAATGGTTTTAATCTCCTAGAGCTCTTTTCTTCATCAGTATCCTTTTGATTCTGAAAAAGGCTCAACATCATCTCTGTCGTGTGTGTGTGTGTTGCTCATTAGGCATGGGCGATCCAGCGTACTTCTACGTGACCTGTGTGTTCTTGCTGAACGGCGTGATGATGAGCCTCTTCTTTCTTTATGGCACCTACCTCAGGTAACTCCACTCCCGCCGGCCTCTGACGGGGGGGCTCATCCCTCAGCTGTCAGATCCTGACAGAAAAATCAGTGCAACGTTTTGTCTCCTGTCTCCTGCCAGAAATATGCATTTGAAAGATCAGACTCAGATGGAGGATGACCTTTCTCCTCATGCATCCTCCCTTTTTTCCTTTTTACTTATTTTTTTTCTCTCCTCTCCCCAGTGGCAGTCGGCTCGGCGGCATTGTTACCACCATGTGTTTTTTCTTCAATCACGGCGAGGTGAGTGCACCATCTTGGCGGTGAATCAGGAATTTAAAGAAGCTGAGGCTTTGTAGCTCAGTGTAACTCTCTGAACGTGTAAAACTAAAAAAAAAAAAAAAAAAACCCGCTCTCTGAAAAGCAGAGGGTGGTTAATGGAAGCTCATTTCAGCCCTCAAAGGAGCTTTGGAGTTGTTTTGGGCTGGCACTCGAAGCTGAGTCCCTCCACCTACCTTCTTTCTTCTCCACTTTCCTCCAGAAAAAAAATTGCAAGTCTCTATTATTCCGGATCAATACACCGACATTTCAATCAAACACACACACACACACGCACACGTGTTTCTCAGTCCTTTTCAAACGTCCTACTCACCTTTTTTTTTTTTTTTTTTTTTCTCCACTGGAGATTTGTGACATCTCAAGAGTGTCTTTGATTTTTTCAGAGAACAGAAAGCTGATGCTCTCATCAATCTTTTTTTGACCCCGTCCCTATACAGGTCCTTTAATTCAGAGTTGAAACCAACACTTCAACTATATGAAGGTATTTATAAAGAAATTTTTGTACCAAGTATGCTCAGTATATTACAGCACAAAGTGATTATATAAATAGCAGTAGTAGATGTACAGTGTTGATTAAATATGCATCCCTTCACAATGAACAGCTGTGGACTGTTTAGATCAATTTGATCCAAACTCGGGCCCTGAGTATAGATGATGTGATGTGAATGGAAGTTTAATTGGAGAATGTGAAGAGACATATCACTCTGGATTTGTTGGAACAACAGTACAGCGGTTTCTACAGTAGTGCTGTTTCATGAGGGAAGAACCACCGATCTGAGTATGGACACCAGCCCCCGGAAAGCACACGAACCTCACAACAGCCAAATTTTAATTTTGTCCTATCAACCGTAAAAGCCTGGTCTTCATAAGGAGAAAAGCACCTTTGCAACACAAGTAGGATGAGGTGGAACAAAACAGAGCAGAATACAGTACAGGTTAAAAAAAAAAAAAAATTAAATCAGCGTGTGATCGGGTTTATTTTAGCGAAAACCAGTCAATGATCTGCTCAGGTCATCTCTGCACTAAACATATCATTAGTGTGTCATAATATACAAATGAACATTTTCAGAATTCATAAATAGCTCAACTTGCTGTCAGACAATAAGTTGAAGCTTTGGCCAGATAAATATATTTTAAGTCCTTTTAGAAATACCTGGAAAACATCAGTGAATTGGTAGAAATGTCCTGATCTCTCCAGAGTGCCAGACCGTGAATGAACTGCATTATTAGCACACATGAGACCCCTCACCTGCAACCTTTGCTGCATGTATAAAATCCTGCCGTTAGACATAGGCCAGATGTTTATGTCACACACCTGCAATCATGCAAACGAGCACACAGGAGTTTCACTAACGTGATTTGATTACTAAAATTATTTATAAGCTGCAGAGGAACCAAATGCCTATAAATCGATAACTGCCATACATCTCTTCTTTCTTTAGCAGAATGATGTGTTTTCCATCCATTGTGATGTTTCAATGCTTTTTAATGTGCGTGTTTGTCTCTCTTGTGTGTGTCATGTGTATTGCCAGAGCACCCGTGTGATGTGGACTCCGCCGCTGAGGGAGAGCTTTGCCTACCCCTTCTTAGTCCTGCAGATGCTTCTTCTCACCTACATCCTGCGGTAAACTCACTGCGTGTCTCTCTGTCTTTAATCATAATCCGGCCCAGATCAGTCACTACATGACCCGATAAGTTTTATTTTTTGTGTGGTGGCGAATTCTCCTTGTATTAGGACAAAAAACAAACAAAAAACCCCAAAACAGTGCTATAGGAGAAATCCTTTTCTGTCTTTAATTTTATATGACAATCTTGCATTGTCTTCATTCTTACTCCTGTATAATAATTTTTTTTTAATCTAAATTGGCCTGTAGGTGCATATATTGTACACATTGGCAGCTGTGTCATCGCATAATCACCACTTAAAACCTGCACCACAGTGGAACATTGACCAGTGAATCAGTTTGGTTTTCACTCCCCAAATCTAATTGTATCTTTATGCTCTTGATTGTTTAACGTTTTATTGTGATTAAATCAGAACACAGCCTTCACTACATACGTAAAAAACAGCTGAAATAGTAAAAACAAAGACCTGAACACTGAACAAATTTGATGGGATTGTTATGTTCTTACAGACTGTATTCATACTTAGTCTCTCACACACACACACTCACACTCACACTCTACCATAACAAGATATCAATGCTGACTCATATAAAGTCTGTTTTTCAGAACCGGTTGTTTTTATACTTTTGCTAGACTCTTTTATGAAGTTATTTGTTTGGATGTTTTATATTCAATTTAAAAGCCTAACCAGGGACAGGGGCTGAAAATTAGCTGCAGCCAGATGTCCTCTGTACATCACATCTGTTGCACTAATTAGCTGTACATAACAATGTTAAAAATACAAAAAAAGTATTTTTGTTGAAGAATCCATCAAAAACAGAGATGTAACAGTTTTTTCTTTTCACTTCAACTCCCTGTTGAACCATAAATACGTAAAGTAACAGGAGTAAGACCTGATCAGAAAAAGCTTCTGTCCTTGTGATTTTAAAGCTGCTCAGGCAACAGTTTGCCCTTCACATGGTAATAACTGGAACTGAAGCACAGCCTGCCCCTGCTGATCACTGAAGTAGGCCACTTGTTGGCTACAGTACTTGTCACAGTCTAGTAATCCCATCGGCCAGTGGACGCCGCCTTCAGTCGTGCGAGTGCCGTCGGTGAACTGTGACTCATCAGTTTAACAGTAAACGTGTCGCAGATCTCAGTACATGACCAGGTCTTTGTAGTACACTCAGAGTGGAATTGAATGTGTGTGCTTGTGTGTGTGTTTTTTAGTTTGTGTGTGTGTGTGTGTGTGTGTGTGTGTGTGTGTGTGTGTGTTTCTCAGCTGTCTTTATCTTCTCGCCCCAGGACCCGGAACCCAAGCAGGACGGCCTTGGTTGCTCTGGGCATCTCCAATTTGTGCTTCATGCTGCCTTGGCAGTTCGCCCAGTTTGTGCTGCTCACCCAGGTAAACACGGGGCAAGGGAGAGAGATCGAGAGAGAATGTGGGAATAAAGGAGATATGGCAGGAGAGATTAGAGGGAGAATAGAGGCTTGGCGAGAGCAGAGGACTCTCTGGCAAGGAAGGAAGGAGAGAGTTCAGATGTTGGCAAAGAAAGGAAGAGGCAGGAAAGACTAGAAGGGAAGGGATAGAGACGGGAGAATTTAATAAAATCAAGATGTAAACAGTGCATTCTTGAAATTTTACTTCATGTACAATACATAGGAAAAAAATGCAGGAAAAATCCTAAGAATATTTCAAGCAGAAAAGCTGAGACTGTATGAGGACGGATTCTTCTAGACAGGAAAGTGAGAGCAAGAAGCAGAAAGTGGAGGAGCGTGGGCGTGCAGACGGAGGAGCCGGAGTTTGAACCACAACTCTGCAACAAACAGGTCACTGCTGCGAGCATCTGTGCCCGGCAACAGTTTAGCCCACGCTGTTGGCAGGACCCTCGGGGCGCTGCTGCTTTCAACAAGAGAAGAATTATTTAGCTGCTGTCATTTCTTTGTTTCTCATTTGGAAGCTGCTAATTGGACCCATGCGCTGTGTAAACCAGTGTAAGGCCAAATACTGTATATCCACCCTCACTGCTCACTTCTCAGTCTAGTAAAAGAAAAACATCTGACGAAAATAATCTCTGTAGTATTATCGTACCTCATATCATATTTATTATTGCCTATCTCTTTGTAGATAGCGCTACATTTATTGAGTGTGCAGTTTAATTTTAGTCCAATTTATGCATTATCAGGGCAGCACCATGTTGTATTCACGAAATGAACTACTGAAAATCCACTACCAGTGCAGGGTGGCCACACAATATAAATCTAGGCCACTAATTCCACTGTTGTTCTGGTGCACTGGTGTTCAAAGGCCAACCGTAAAGGTGGGACTAATCAGTAATGATGAGCTGTGTGGTTTGTCTAGCGGCCAATCGAATGAACCTCATCACAGTTAAACAGAAGTTTTAATCTGTGAAATTCCATCTCACCTTTGAGACCTATCAGCTTCTAGACAAACAGCCCCAGCTGCTAACATATTTTTGAGGATAAAGACTCTTGAGACAGTGTAGGAGACACATTTAATATTTCAGCATGGTGGAGTGAGTGTAAATTCCTGATGTGGCTTATTTAAACAATTCTAATTGCATGTGCATAGGATATAAAGTCCTAACCTGAAATTATATAATAGTTATGCCCAATATACCCAATGAATGCAACAGGATATGTATTTTATTATTGTAATGAACCTTTTAATACTATTCACGTGATACTATTTGCCTGTTAAATTCTAGTTATATCATCGATGGAATGTACTGAATGCTTGCTGTACAGCTGAAGGGTACAGCCTGATCCTCAGGCATAAAATGAACCAGTTGGTACCAGGCAGTTTTCCTTTATCCCTGCAGCTGTGATTCATTGCACCAATTAATTACGAAACTAAGTAAATGTGTACGTTTTATCTCTCTTGAACAGTTACACAGCAAAACCTCCCTCCTGCACTCACTAAAGGGTATAAATGCTCTACTAAGTTTTGTTCTTTCTCCTCATTGCTTTGGACACCTTGGATCTCTGTATTGCTGAGACAGTCTGCAGATGCTGAATTAGAACTGCATAAAAAACAAAAGCAGTATCTCCAAGTACAGAGACATAAAAAAATAATAATCATAACTAAAGCATCTATTGCATTCTCAGGGGTTGTTTGCAGACATTGTTGCCTACTTATCGCTTTTGTCTCTATATTTAGCGACTTTTCGCATCGTTTTAGTGACTTTTCTTCAGAAAAGCACTTAGCAACAAATGTAGCGACTTTCTGGACCAACCTTAGCTATTTTCCATAGGCGAGAGTCACCACTTTTGTAGCGTGAGCACGAGTTTGGGCTTTCCCTTTGCAGGCACCGCTCTTTATGTGTCTCATACAACTGTACGCACAGCAGCTGCATAGATGTGAATGAGCTTTTACCACTCTCTCTGGCTGATGATTTTACAAGTAAATATATCCGAAATCACAGTACATTCTTTAACTTATGTATGCGTTGATTTTGCCAGATGATGTTGGGATTTAAAAAGAAAATTGGGATTTTAGCAGGATCTGAGCAGAGGCTTGGAAATGGCTTGGAGGTGATTGCTAACATGTCATCTATTTGAGCCATGCTTCAGGCATTATTTCATACTTGTTCTGTTGTCTGACAACAGAGGCAGATAAACATGTAAATGATAACAGCTTTCTTAATAATTCAACTGAATTAAAATACTGCATATGTGAGCACAGGCTGCAAGAGAGAAGCAAATAGACAGTCCAGCCAAATGCTCGGTTCTTAGTAAAGTAGCTTGTGACATTTCCTTTATCAGTATTGTTTCCTGGTGACTCCAGCCAACTCTGTATTAGTTTGTTTATTGTGCAGAAACATGTTCTGCTGTTTCTACATAGTAGTGAGTTCAATATAAAATATGATAAATATGATATTATGATATTTTCTAGACTCTCAGTCTCCAGATAAAAGGAAGCAGGTATGTCTTCAGTCGCCCATTACAGGTGCTACAGCACCAGTCAAAACTGAACAGAGTGGGCGGACTGTTCATAAGACGCCTACAACAAGCTCATCACACTCATCCAGCGGGAATGTGAGAACACATACTGCTGCACCATTATCGCCTCATACAGCCAGTTTAGAGCCATGAAAATAGACTTTAGAGTGGGAGTGCAGTCCTAGTCTCAATTCTCAGGTTTTAGATTATTTTCTATCACATTTGTTTCCTATTTACCCTCTCGATTATCCTTATCTTCACCTGGGTGCTGCAAAGTTGGGATTTTTAAACTATTTATCTGTGTGTCTGTATGGATCAACATTTTGAGCAGAAATAAATTTCCCTAAAGTGTAGGAAGATAAAAAAATTGTTAACGGACATTAAAACCCAGCCTCTATTAGCAGCACATCCTATTTGGCAGCAAAAAATATTATCGTCAGTCAGTGTTGAAAAATATGGAAAAGTGAGAATATGCAGGAGTTGAAATGCATCCTAAATTAAAAAATGAGTTTTCAACAGAATTGGGACAAACCCCAGAAAACTTTTATTTACTTTACTTTGTAGCTGACCTTGTTCTTGTGTATGTTTTGCCCCCCCCACAGGTGGCATCTCTTTTTGCATCGTACATCCTGGGTTACCTCGGCCCCGCCAAGATGCAGTCCATCCTGGTCACTCACATGGTACAGTGCACATTCTTCTCTACAAGTCCTACAGCAATCAGGCAGTTAGCCAGAGTGTTGTGGGTGTTTCTGTTTCCACTCGGTTTCTGTCTCTGTCTCACGACCTGACGTTAATTGGTCACTGTCACCAACATGCAGAGGCACTGAGGCAAAATGATTGAGATGCAGAAAGAAAAGATGCAAATTACTGGTCTGTGCAGGGGAGACAAAAAAAGGAACATCGATACTGAATATGGAGGGGGAAAAAAAGCTATGTGTGTTTGGGGGGGGGCTCAAGCGTTTCACCCAACATAAGTGAAAGTCTTTCCAGCTTCTGTCCACTGAGCTGTGATGTGCTCTGCCTCAGTTCCCCTTATCTCACTCGGCTCCTCGACCAGAAGAATTTTTTTTCCCCCATGAGACGAGAGGACAACACCAGCAGGGACGGGGACGACTGTCTAGTATCAACTGTGCTGCTGATGCATACACACCACGGCGCCTTTTTAGCATTAAAGCGGGAGGATATGTGGGCAAATTGGTTCACTCTGCCAAGGACAAAAGTATATGTCTTTTATGCGAGTGTGTGTGTGTGTGTGTGTGTGTGTGTGTGTGTGTGTGTGTGTGTGTGTGTGTGTGTGTGTGTGTGTGTGTGTGTGTGTGTTCTGGCCGTTCGCCCCTCTCCTCCACATTCTTTCCCCCTAATCCCCTCAGCGTGCCAGGCTGTTAGCCAGGGCCTGTGGGCTCTGCAGATAAGGAGGCGGCCCTTTATGGTAAGATGGTGGAGATTTTTGTCGGAAGGAAGGCATATGGCTCTGCATAATTTAGAGAGCTTGGCTACAATGACTTCTGGCTGCGTGTGTGTCCAAGAAAAGAATACAGACACACAGCTAGGCATGTGTCCTCTATGACCTTCTATGTTGTTAATGAGCTGGAGCAGCATCACTTGTTACTCACAGTCATGCAGGGCCGCACATAGCTAATATTTTAATTCTCCGTTAATCTGCTGTTTTTCCGGTTAATTGATTGTTTGTTTAGTTTCTAAAATATCAAACTAATATTGAAAAATGAGACCTTCGCATTGATCAAAAACCAAAAAGGATTCCATTCACAATCATATAAAACAGAAGCAGACGAATCCTCACATTTGAGAAGCTGGAATAAGATACTTTACTATAATGTTAATAATAATCTTTTATTTATAAAGTACTTTTTCAAAATCCAAATTAAAGAGTGTTTTACTAGGCAGCAAAATAAAACAGACAAGTCATGAAATCATAGATGGATCAGTAGATAGGAACAAAAATGATGAATAAAACCATATTAATGAAAAAGATAAATGGATAGAATGAAGTGATTCCCTAAATTTCTGTTGATCATTAAATCAATCTTCAGTAATTTTAATATTTGATCAAGCCAGTTTTTTAAAGCAAAAATGAGAAAAATTCACTGGTTGTAGATTCTCAGGTGTAAATATTTGCTGGTTTTCTTCTGTGGTAGAGGAGCCAGTGCATTTGAGTTTTTGTTGGTTGGACAAAATCAGAAATTCCAATGTCATTTTAGGTTTTAAGAAATTGTGATATTGATTACTTTTAAGATTTTAAGGGCCCATTGATTAATCAAGATCATTATATTAGAGCCCAAATCATTTATATTAACTGATTAGTCTAGTCACAGCAAATTATTGGTCAACCATTTTTTATGTTATTGTTTCAGCACTGCAAAATTAGCATTTTGGACACCACAAATAATGCAGACTGGTACATTCTTCCACTTTTCACTGTGGGATTATGCATCAAAAAGTTAATTTAATAGGATTATATTCCGCAGGCGGCTTCATATTCAAAGTTTAATGCATTGGTTGAAATCTCTGGAGTCTTTTCAACCACATTGTCGCACAGAAAGACATATTGTTGACTCCTAATGCGATCTAGCCAAGACCACCCTCCCACCATAGAGAGACACAGAGATGTTATTATTTGCAGGCAGTGGCAGTGAAAACAGAGCTGAGTGTTTTTATGAGACCACTGAAACCGTCCAGATGCCGGCTGTGCCTCTGAGCTCCACTGCCAAGCTGCTGCATATCGGCATCATTTCTAATTGCACTGACAGACCATGCACGTAAAGCCGCCGGAAACGTTGGTTTTTGGGGCTGGATTGCAGGGTCCGCGGCTGCTTTTGCTGCGTGAACAACCAGGGGATTGGGGATGAGTAACACCTCCTTCCTGTCACCTCCCTGCAGATCACACTCGGCGTCTGCTTCGGCCTGATGTTCGGTAACTCCATGCTCCTCACGTCCTTCTACGCCTCCTCGCTCGTCTCCATCTGGGTGAGTTGGACGTTAAAGTCTGATCTACTGTAGTGAATGTATTCATTGAATATTCTGAGATTGATCGAACAAGAGTCCGAAACTCAGTCCAAAACAATGAGCATATTTGTAAAAATAACTGCATTATGGGAGGAGATAGACTTAAATTAGAGATGAAACATATATTCAGTTGTATATTTTTTGTGGGTCTGGATTTTGAGTTGGGTTTCTATGCTTGTTTGTTACTTTGTCTGTGTTTTGTTTTTTGTTTTTTTGTTTTTTTTTGTTTTTTTTCCAGGCAATCATTGCACTTAGGGATCGTTTTGCTCAAGTTTTCAAACCTGGCATCATCATCTGGGTATGTTGTTTGTTTGGTTTTCCTTACTACTTTAACTTGCTTTTCATATTAGCTCATGATATACATAACTATGGCATTCTTGCAATATTTGTATTTTTTACTGAGGAAAAAGTGAAAACAAGGAGAGAAAACCAAATTTAAAAATCGCAGGAAAGAGAAGAAAAATGAAAATATATAGGGTGTAAACAAATAAAAAAGGGAAAAGAATCAACCTACATACGTTCACTGTAAGAAATTCTGACCATCCATATTAAATAGTAACATATGCCAGCAGTTTAACATTGAATTGATTTCAGCTATTTTTCCCATTTTATCTACATTATCTAAATCTGCTTGCTCTAGTTGGAAACTCCTCTGTATAATTTAGTTGCAGGACTCCTATTGTGTTCGTTATCATCTTGAATAATCGGGTAGAATTGACTTCTGCTTCTTGTGATTTGAATGATAAAATTAATTTTTCCACTTAATTTTTCAGTGTGCGTGCATGTGCGCATGCCTGAGCGTGTTTGTACACATATCACCCTGCCAGTGAGCATCTTCTCTCCCTCCTCAGGTAATGCAGGGTCTGGCCTGGGTCAGCTCCACAGTCCTGCTCAAAATCACGTTGTCCACAATTCTTGGTGCCTCTGACGACGTGAGTTACAGTAACTTAGAGTAACTTCACTACAAATCCACTTCTTTGAGTTATAGTACATACGTCAACATATAATTTACAATCAATTAATTATAGTATAATTAATCCTGGTCCGAGTCTTTGTTACGTTGGTCAGGAAGCATAGAAACTTTTAACTAATTAAAACCAATGGTTTTCTTTTCCAGGCTCACATCAGCGGACTGATCAAGTCCAAGTTCACCAGCTACAAGGACTTCCACACTATGATGTACACATGTGCTGCTGAATTTGACTTCATGGAATTAGAGGTGAGGTCTGGTTTCACCAAAATCCAGTTCCTGGATCAGATCTGCCTTTTTCCTTATCAGGCTAAAGCTGCCACAAAAATGGTGAGAACTAAGGATCCTCGAGCGCTGCAGCTTTGTTGGCTGATAAAATCCAAGTCTTGGACAGTTTGGTGTGAAAATCTTGTCACACTTAAGCTTTCACAACTTCACTTAGCCTCCCGTAGAGAGACTTTTTAAAATTTTCCAGGGCTGAGGAAAAGAGGGAGGCAGACCTGTGTCCTGAATTTTTATGGGGAAAATAAAAACCTGTCAGCTCATTTTTTGGAAGAGTTCTGTAATAGACAGCTGCCTGGTTTGGTTCTTCTATTATGTATTGGAGATTAAACGTTATTAGACAGCTTCTGCCTCCCTCTCTCCTCCGACCTCACCTCACTCTGTCTGCATTTCTCTCCCCCTCAGACCCCCATACGTTACCTCAAAACATTGCTGCTGCCCATCAACTTGCTGGTGGTCGCTCTCATTGTTGGGAAGGTAAGTCTGACATAGGTTTTGTGGCTTAGCTCGGAAATGGCGAAATGGTTTGTTTTAGAAGCATGAGAACAAATCTGAAAAAAAAAACAGAAGTTAAAGCATTTTAACAACAGGAGGTCTGGTTGCAAAGCATAATGAGGATAATAAAGGGAATAAAGAGCTGTCAAAGGATGTCAGGGCAAACTGCATATAACCTGATTGGCAAAACCCAGGGCAAGTTTTCAAATCCATTGCTGATGATTGTAAAGTTTAATTGCTTTGAGAAAACTTCAGTAATTAAACCTGATACAATGAGTCATTAGAGATATAAGTGATGAAATCGAATACGAACTGTAAAAGTTTGGGGGATGGAAATAGGATTGTGAAAGGAAAAATGAAAGCGACTTGTCCCTGAAGTTCCCGGTTAAAATTACAGCCACACATTTATTTATCGGCAATAAGCAGCTTGGTTCTTAAATGCACTAAAGCCAAAGGCTGGAGAAAAAAGGAAAAAAAAAAAAACAATCACAGAACACTTGACACTGTTACGCTTTCAGTCAAGGGGGCAAGTAAATTACTGAATTAATAATGCACTACCCGTACTTTAAAATTATGTTCAGCTTCCTTGATACAATATTGAAACTCGACCTGAATGTTTTTGATTAATGTTGTATTTCCATCTCTACTACAAAGAGCACTGAGTGCTGGTTACCACTGCTTCATTTTAAATTGAGGTTCAATTTTAAATCCTTTTTTAGGAGAATATTATCTTTTAAGAAAAGTGAAAATACATAAAATGCAAATAACACAACTTGTAGTAGATTGAATATGAAAAGGCAACTCAAAATGAAAATCAAAAAATATATGAATAACAAATATTCTCCTTTTTCCAAATCTGTGGAGAATGAAGAGTCTTCAGAGTCTATAGTGGCAGGAATCATCCGGAGGTGACCATCAGACGGTGTCAGGCCTGGAGCTTGGAAGTCTCCCGTCTCACCTTTTCAGAACGAATAAAGCCGGCAGTCAGACATGAAGTTCAGTTCACATCACAGAGCCGGGAGTCCCATCTGCCCCAGTTACGACGCACATATTTCTAGCCCTGAGAAGAAATTGCTTTAATCTAGGAAGAGGCTTTTTATATCCCGGTTATACTCTTTCATTTTAAGAAAACAGCAGTCGTCTTATTTGCTCTGCATTGAATACGTAGAGATTTATTGCCTCTGCCTATTTATATTAATGAGGGCAGACTAAATAGCACAAACATAATACTGTTGCTATACACTTACACAGCGTCACAAAATGACCACAGTTGAATCGACACCACACTAAAACAGTTTCAGTTAAAACTGAACATCGAAACCTTCCTGAAAGATTAGACTTCATCCGTTTTAGCAAGGTGCGCCTAATAATAAACTGCCAGCTGTTTTTATGGAGAGAAAACATCAGAGAAAAAAAATGATTAAAGCAGCTGCTCTTTACGTGTTCTAATCTCATTACGCCCTGCCTGCGCTAAGCCGAGAACACATGAGTTGCTCCGACAAAGCATGGCCTGTAATAACCGAATAAAATGGCTCCCCTGACAGTTTATTCCAACGCTCTGTCCTTCTCAGACCGTCCAGGATGTAGTCCGGTCCCTGAGGGATGGAGCGGGGGCGTCTGGCTGGAGCATAGATGTTGATGAAGCTAGAGGGTGAGTGACCTCAGGCCTCCAGGGTGATTTAACTGCATTTATTTCTTAACTCTTATCAGTTTCCAACAGTTTTAAATAGGGAAAAACAAATGATTTTAAAGTTATTTGTCTAATGTAGCTTTAAATAAGCCGAACCTTGTTGAACAGTACATGTTTTTGCACTTTATTTTTCACATGAGGAACTGAGTTTATACATTCCTTTCTTTTCTTTGTTGCAGGTCTGAAATAGCTGCAAAAGGAGAGGTGAGGGGAAAAAAGAAACTTTTCCCATCCCCTGTTATTTTTAAGTTTACGCAACTCAGTGTGAACTTGTCAGTGAACTTTTTGTTTTCACAGCCTCATTCTCTTTTTCTAAATCTGTAATATTATTATTAGATTCCTCTTGTGCGGTAACAGTGTCCCTGAGTGATTTTTCAAACCTTTTCTCATTACTAGGAAATGAAAGGCAGCTTCACTTCTGCTGTGAAGTCTCACTGCGTTGCTTTTTTGTTCTGCTGCTTGGTGTCATTTTGCTCTAATATTCCTCCCAGGGCAGGAGAATCGTTCTGATGTTCATCCACCAGCCACAGTGTGTGTTTGTGTTGAAGCTTCCAGTGTTTCCCAGATAATTGCTTTAATGTTTCCGTATGGCTCGAAGAGTAACGATACAGGGGGGTCCTCACTCCTCACTCCTCACAGGAAAAAGCCCTTTTAATACTTAAGATGAAAGCATCGCGCAAATGTCATCATCTACATTAGGACAAGAAAATTTAGCTTTGAGAAGGACATGGAAACTTGAGAGAGCTTTTCTCATGATTTCATAATCAATTAGGGCTGTCATTTTTAAAGAAATGTCAAGTTCGAACAGTTTAGAACATGAAATCTATGTTAATGCAACCAGTGTAATATTAACTGAACAAACGCTGCAGAATTAATGAGAGACAATGAGATAAAGTTACTTCAGGGCAGCACACAGCTTTACCTTAACCCCCCCCCCATCCTTGCTATTGAATTCAAAATAACTCGCATCACGTCACAGGTCGGTTTGACGTCATAAGTGTCCAATAAGTGCAGCGATTAATGACAAAAGGACAGACAAACTGGTGGCCAGACATGAAATGCATTTTAGAACTTTGAAAAGATCGTTATTTTGATCTGATGTCCTGGTCAGAGTTTTGTTGTCTGTGTTTAACTGCCGCAGCTTTAAAGAGTTTAAGTCCCTTTAAAGAGGTTAATTTTATTGTTGTTGGTTGTTTTTTTGGGGGGTTTTTTTCAGTTTTCCCAGTTATTTTCTCTGTGCCCTCCTGGCAGTTTTTTTCATGACTGACTGTGAACTTGTCTCCCTCCAGATGGTGTATCACAGTCTTCAGCTGGTGGCATTCGCCGTCCTGGCCATCCTCATCATGCGCCTGAAGCTCTTCCTGACGCCCCACATGTGTATCATGGCCTCGCTTGTCTGCTCTAATCAGGTCTGTCCCTCCCACCACATGTAGAGTCATCACAAAAAATATATATACTAGATTCACGTTCTGTGTTTTAATAAACGGCTCTTTGGGTATGTCACGTCAGCTGTTCGGCTGGATCGGGGAGAAGTTTAAGCACCAGGTTGTGGTGTTCGCCATCATGGCCGTCATGGCCGTACAGGGAGTGGCCAACCTCCAGGCCCAGTGGGCGATCATCGGAGAGTTCAGCAACCTGCCACAGGAGGAGCTGCTGGACTGGATCCAGGACAACACCCGCCCTGGTAGGTGGAGTCGCCTGTTTCCATGGCTACAATGAAAATAGTGATCCTGATCCTTCTGCTGCTCAGTGTGATGAGTTACATAATGGCAAAGTAGTTTTTTTGAGGAATAAGTTTACTGTAGGTTTTCTTTTTCATCAAAACTGAACTGTTCACAACTCAGTTTGTTTGGTGCCGAGCTCAATCATGAATTTTTGCACAGAACGCAAATCCGCCCTTTTTCCTCGTCACTTGGAACCAGCGGCATGGAAGTGTCGTGGCAGAAAATCCTGCCTAACGCTTCACAGATGTCAAGGATGTCGCCTCCTGTCTACACCGATTACGCTAATGACCGTCAATCACAGATCTGCGTGGGCGATGGGCGGGGGGGGGGTCCTCGTCTGGACCTGTTTCCTCTGATGAAACCGAGCCAAACTGGCTTAAAACCCGGGAGTCTGAACCAGGAAATAACCATAATAACGTTTAGGCAAACATGACATTTCTAGGAGCTGATGGCAAGACAACATAAATGATTACAATCTATTAAATGAATGATTTTGAGTTTCCTATGCCTTTTTAAAATACTGACAATGTTAGACTGCATCAGACATTCTAGATTATATAACAAGTTCATGATGAATGGCCTCAGTACACGATGTCAGACATTGGTTGTCTCTCTGGTTTCTCTGCTATATAGCTGGTGTCGGTATTCACTTAGAGATTGTGAGAAAAAAGACACATTACTCTCTAACATAACTGTGTGTGCTTGTACTTGTTGACAATTTGAAGGTCATAAGACATCAAGACCTCTAGGATTTAAGGTTTTCTTCAGCATTACTTAAATGACTCTAAAATTTTGGTCTGAACAACATATACCATTTTTTAAAAAAATAAATAAATAAATATACACCATTGATGTATGGTGTATTTTTAGTTACATATAAATGAGACAATAAAAACACTAACTTTTCAACCACATTTTATCCAGTTTTGACCTGGACACTTGGACATCTTTTGACCTGGGTCTGTTATTCTCTATAATAGGACATTATTGTATTATTTTATATCATAACCACTTAACAAGTGTGTGACTTTTTTCTTTGTCTTTTTCCATCATACAGATTCTGTGTTTGCGGGGGCAATGCCCACCATGGCCAGTGTGAAGCTGTCCACAGGACGGCCCATCGTCAACCATCCCCACTATGAAGACGCTGGTCTGAGGTCAGTGGAGCTCATGGCAGATGAGATCAAATCAGAGACGGGAAGAGAAAAAGAAAGGACCCGTTCCTGATCTGTGTGCTGTCAATACACAGCAGGATATTGTTTATTAAATCTTCAAATCCAATCAGGAAATTACAGGAGAAATCCTTTGAATAATAAGTGTGTTATCACACATTTGCCCAAAAGGCTTCACATTGTAATAAGTGTGGTTAAACCTGCATCATGAAGAAAATAAATTATTATCGAATGCAATGAGATGTCTGAGCTGTGGGGCCATGAAACAAATTGTTTGGGCACCAAATTAATTTCTTTCTAATTTATTTTTGAAACTAGAAATGTCAGATGTTAATGCACTGTTACCTTTCATTTTATGACTTTAATTAAACAACATTTGTGGCTTGCGCAAACGTTTGGGCAGACCACTAAGTCCATACTAAATAACCTCCCCTTCTTGTGCTTTGGGATTGTGTGGCACAGGAACCAATGCAAATTGGATAATGAACAAAGCAAACCTAAAAATCCACCGTTAATTAATTATAGAAACACAAGCTGAAGCTTTGAAAACTTTGGCTGCCACAACCCCATGACCTGAATGTCACTGATAATCTCAGAGTCGATCTTAAACATCCTGTTTGTGCAAAATGGTCTAAAAATATCTCAAAATCTTAAGTGATCTGCTGGAACAGACTGTGAAGAATAGAAAGACTCTGGGCTGCTTCAGAAAATCTTCACAAGCTGTCAAGGGGGGTGTTGCTAAGGACTGACTCAGTGGGGTGCCCAAACTTTTGTATATGCCAAAATTATTTAAAAAAAAATAATAATTGAAGATAAAAAAGTAACTAATTTTGATTCCTGTTGGCTGCAGTGGTTTTTATATGCTTAGTGTTTTCACCTCAGAAATCGACAAAATGTGTTGTTTTTGCAAACAACCGTACAACTATTTAGATAAAGCTGTCGGGTTTTTTTTTTTTTATTATTAAACTTTCTTGATTAATTTTATTTTTTTTTTTATGTTTTCAATAAAAAGCGATGTATAGTAATCCTTTGTGAAATTGACCAATCGTATGGCAAATTAAAAACTAACTACAACTTTGAGAGCATCCAAATATTTGTAGGTTCGAAGTTCTGTCTTTAAAAATCCTGAACTTTCAAGTACAAGTTGACACTGAAGCACAAATCCTGATTTCAGTCTTTTTGTTCTCTTTAAGTTCTGGGGTTGTGTCCTCTCTTTATATTGTTATTATTTTATTATCTGTCAGCTGTACTTCTACATAAAATGTGACTGAAGTTGTCATCCTTGTCCTGCATTGTAACACTGCTGTATTTTTGTTTCCCTACAGAGAGAGAACCAAGCTGGTCTACTCCATGTACAGCCGCATGTCCGGAGAAACCGTGAAGAGAAACCTGATGAAGCTGGGAGTGGACTTCTTTGTCCTGGAGGACTCCTGGTGCACCAGGCGGACGAGGTACCACGGCACCACCAGTGCCAGCTCACAGCGGCCTACACATTTATATCTGGGGCCACGTTTTCTGTCACTTCTGTCACTGTCTGTGTATTAAATTTACAATGAGAAAAGTGGGAGATTTTGCTCAAAGAGGAGCTTCTGATGAGCAATCGTTTTCTTTTTTCTGTCTTTCTTTCTCATTCATCTGTTCTCCTCTGTCTCTCTTTTGCCCAGGCCTGGGTGCAGCATGCCAGAGATCTGGGACATCGAGGATCCCCAGAACCTCGGTAAAACCCCCCTCTGCACCCACATGTCCAGGAACTCGCGACCCTACTTCACCACAGTCTTTTCCAATGACATTTACAAAGTTCTCAAAGTCTCCAAAGTCACCAAAGATCTCAGATAACACCACTGGACGGACCGGTCCACAAACATCTTCTTTTCCACCACTGGAATTTTTTTTTTTTAATTTTTTCGGTCCCAAAACTCAAAACCCCGCAGAGTTCCCCCTTTTTTTTTCGTGGTGCTTTGATTCACTGAGCGTTGGACTAACAAAAGGGTGGAGACACAAAAAACAATCTGCCACAAGTCCCTCCGCCCTCGGTGACCTCATGGTTGTCAGCATTCGTGACTTGAAGAAAAGCCCAAGTTCCCCAAATTTCGCCGATCGTCCTTCTTGCTGCATCTTTGTCGTCCCTGTGATGGCGATGACAGTCGGAGCCCAAGCAGAAGCCAAAAGGCCTCGTAGCTCCTTGCTTAGCCTGTTGCATCAATTCTGTTACACAGTCTGCATTTGAAGGAGATGCTGTTCAAACATCTTTTTTTACATTCTGTAATAATTTTTTTTTTCTTTTTTTTTTCTCACTTTCGCTCAAGAAGTAAATTTTGTCTCGCAGGACCAATCGATGATGTCCACGTACTGTGAAGCAATACCCTTTGCAAACTTGACAAAAGCCGACTTCTTCTATTGTTCTAAACAGTGTTGACCTCTTTGAAGATTATCAGATTTTTTCTATAATTTATTTGTGTGAATATTTTTATTCAAACATTGACGTTTTCTTTGGAAGCAAATAGTGTTTTAAGAGCCTCGGGAATCACAGGGGAAAATTCTGTTCATGTCTTTTGGAAGCTTTTAAAATCTTTTTTAATATATATTATTCAGCATTGGTGTCTCAATTTGTTTTACTCAAGAATATTTTTAGCAAACCTTTGTTTTTGATTTATCTATGCTCTGGCAGAAGGAGCCTTTTTTTAATGGCAAAACATAGTTAAAAAAAAACAAACAAGTAGTTTTAAACTAACTGTGCCCAACAAGAGTAACGACATTTTTGTAAATAGCCCAACAGTTGTTTTGTACGATACCAATGTACGGCCTTTAAAAAGGTTTCTTTTGTGTGTCTTGAATTATTGTTAATTGCCAAAGGAAGTTCTGTTATTAAAGCTGGGTCATTTGGGACCTGTAGCAAATGAAAGATTTGTTTTTATTTTAGTGACTGACAACCATTACTTGGTGAGTTCTATAACAGCCAATCTAAACTATTTGTAGCAGTGCATTGTATGTAAAAATTATGACAGGTGTTGGTGGTTGCTTTTATTGGTTTGGGCCACGATAATGATAGTTGATATTTTCAAGAAATATGCTTATTTGATTTCTAGCTTAGTTTGATGAGAGGATTGATACCTCTCATGTCTGTAAGATAAGTATTAAGCTTGAACCAGGGGGCAGTTAACGTAGCTTAGTATAAAGACTGGAACCAGAGACAAACTTCTAGCCTGGCTCTGCCCAAAGGTTGAGCAATGATCCTACCAACTTCTCTAATTGAAGTTTCCTGTCTCATTTTTTGGATCTCTGCAACAACTTTTGCCAATGATAGTCAGCATTACATTGGTGAGAAAACTCCAGCCAAGAAATAGTCCTGCACAAACCCCCCTGAAAAAAAAAAGTACGTTTTGTCACTCAGTTACAGTTAGTCTCCTTTTAGTGTTGCTGACCTTTGTAGAGGCCGTGCTAGCTGTTTCCCCATGTTAACTTGACTGCACTACAAATGAGTGTATTCAAAATTTGTCAGACTATACTGCGTGTTTGAAAAAGTTTCCTTTATACCCACTGTTGGTCAAATTAGCAGTGCCTCCAAAGCTGGGGTTAGGTCTAACTCATTGGACAATTTAAATTTCAGTCAGTTCCCGTATTTATTTAATTCATATGAACCAAAATTATTACTTTTTTCTGTCTTTTCTTTGCTCCCAAATCTCATCACCAAGATCTTTATTTATATAACAACTATATGAATGAAAAGAATAGGTCAAAATACAGAAAGGCTAGAACAGTTGTTTGTCTTAATAGAAATAGTCCATCACTCATTCGCTTTTTTTTTTTTCTTTTCTTCTTCTTTTTCTCACTTTCGCTCAAGAAGTAAATTTTGTCTCGCAGGACCAATCGATGATGTCCACGTACTGTGAAGCAATACCCTTTGCAAACTTGACAAAAGCCGACTTCTTCTATTGTTCTAAACAGTGTTGACCTCTTTGAAGATTATCAGATTTTTTCTATAATTTATTTGTGTGAATATTTTTATTCAAACATTGACGTTTTCTTTGGAAGCAAATAGTGTTTTAAGAGCCTCGGGAATCACAGGGGAAAATTCTGTTCATGTCTTTTGGAAGCTTTTAAAATCTTTTTAATATATATTATTCAGCATTGGTGTCTCAATTTGTTTTACTCAAGAATATTTTAGCAAACCTTTGTTTTTGATTTATCTATGCTCTGGCAGAAGGAGCCTTTTTTAATGGCAAAACATAGTTAAAAAAACAAACAAGTAGTTTTAAACTAACTGTGCCCAACAAGAGTAACGCTTATTTTTTGTAAATAGCCCAACAGTTGTTTTGTACGATACCAATGTACGGCCTTTAAAAAGGTTTCTTTTGTGTGTCTTGAATTATTGTTAATTGCCAAAGGAAGTTCTGTTATTAAAGCTGGGTCATTTGGGACCTGTAGCAAATGAAAGATTTGTTTTTATTTTAGTGACTGACAACCATTACTTGGTGAGTTCTATAACAGCCAATCTAAACTATTTGTAGCAGTGCATTGTATGTAAAAATTATGACAGGTGTTGGTGGTTGCTTTTATTGGTTTGGGCCACGATAATGATAGTTGATATTTTCAAGAAATATGCTTATTTGATTTCTAGCTTAGTTTGATGAGAGGTTTGATACCTCTCATGTCTGTAAGATAAGTCTGTAAGATAAGTATTAAGCTTGAACCAGGGGGCAGTTAACGTAGCTTAGTATAAAGACTGGAACCAGAGACAAACTTCTAGCCTGGCTCTGCCCAAAGGTTGAGCAATGATCCTACCAACTTCTCTAATTGAAGTTTCCTGTCTCATTTTTTGGATCTCTGCAACAACTTTTGCCAATGATAGTCAGCATTACATTGGTGAGAAAACTCCAGCCAAGAAATAGTCCTGCACAAACCCCCCTGAAAAAAAAAAGTACGTTTTGTCACTCAGTTACAGTTAGTCTCCTTTTAGTGTTGCTGACCTTTGTAGAGGCCGTGCTAGCTGTTTCCCCATGTTAACTTGACTGCACTACAAATGAGTGTATTCAAAATTTGTCAGACTATACTGCGTGTTTGAAAAAGTTTCCTTTATACCCACTGTTGGTCAAATTAGCAGTGCCTCCAAAGCTGGGGTTAGGTCTAACTCATTGGACAATTTAAATTTCAGTCAGTTCCCGTATTTATTTAATTCATATGAACCAAAATTATTACTTTTTTCTGTCTTTTCTTTGCTCCCAAATCTCATCACCAAGATCTTTATTTATATAACAACTATATGAATGAAAAGAATAGGTCAAAATACAGAAAGGCTAGAACAGTTGTTTGTCTTAATAGAAATAGTCCATCACTCATTCGCTTTTTTTTTTCTTTCTTTCTTTTTTTTTTTTATTATTGCTGAGAGTTAGATGAGAAGATTGATACCACTCATGTCTGTAGGGTAAATATGAAGCTACAGCCAGTAAGCAGGTAGCCCAGCATAGCATGAAGAAAGGGGCAACAGCTAGCCTGGCCTTGTCAGAGTGGTCAGAAAATACTCCTACAAGCACTTCTTAAAGTGTAAATACCACAACTTGTGTATTTTCCAAAATATTGAACTTTTCCTTTATTGGACAGGCGTCACCATGTTGAATTAAAAGCCACTGGAGAAACGAACATTACGGCTATCTGAGCCCCTCTTCTTCTGCAGGAGCTTGAATTTAAAACCGTGGCCACAAAAACACACAACACGTCTCTGTCGCTATAAAAAAAAAAAACCATTTTTTAAAAATGTTGAAATCTTCCCGGTAAAACACAATCGGGCATCAGAGGGAGATGAAATAATAAACGAGACTGGTGCGACGGCACCTGCAAACAAAACAAATGCGTTCACAATTCAAAAAGACTAAACGAACCAGAGTGAGCGACTGAACAAATCGCACAGCGCACAACGTTTAACCTCTTGCATCTTGTGCATTTGATTTCAGAGCGTTATCTTTACCTACTGCTCTTGTGCTGACTGAGGATTTGACCATGTAGAGACGAACCTGTAAAGTCCAAGTGCCCATTCTCTTTTTTTTTTTTTTTTTTTTTTTTTTAGAGTTTGACTGTTGTGTGACACTTCACCAAACCCTTTGGCATAGGTGGTCTATTCCTCACAGGCGTAGGTGTGTGTTAAGATGTCTTTTATAATATTTGTCTATTTTGTCTGTATTTAAAAAAAATAAAGTGTTTGCCACTAGCTCACTAGTTTGTTTGTTTTTTTCTTTTTTTTTTGTCTTAAATGTACAAAAATGTTTCGCCGCACAAAAGGAGAAGATGTCAGTCAGTTTGAATAGATAATGGAGATGTTATATTAGGAAAGGAACCGTTCTATTATATTTCCTGTGCCAGTTCTAGCAAATGGATAAACTTGAAAGAGGGAAACCGGGCTGCTTAACTTAATGTAGTCTACAGTTGTATGCTCCAAGAAACAAGTTGTTTGAGTTTTTAATCATGTCAATAGATAAACTACTTGTTACCCTAACCCATAGGCCTCGTATACCAGTGACAGCACCAGCGTACCTTTGAAGGCCTGCGAGGATCTCGTGGTTCTCATTTGACAGCTAAGCGGGTCTGAAGTATCAGTGTCTTGAGTTTGGTTTTAATGGGCCCTCATTAAAGAGCGCCAGCCGACAGTTGAACGGTCTTAAAGACAAGTAATTCCGTCTGGAAGTGAATGAAATGAATCCTAGCTGAAACGATCAGTCGATCGATTTTGTAATCATTTATTCTCTCATTCTCGATTTTCAGATGGCAGAATTTGCTGCTTATGTTTGTCATTCATAACACCAAACTGTATACTTTGAGGTTAGGGACTTGTCAGATACAACGAGACATTTTAAGACATCACCTCAGATTCTGTGAAGTTGTGGGGAAAAAAATCAAAAGGATTCAATTGCTGGTTTTTTTTTTTTTTTGTCTTAAATGTACAAAAATGTTTCGCCGCACAAAAGGAGAAGATGTCAGTCAGTTTGAATAGATAATGGAGATGTTATATTAGGAAAGGAACCGTTCTATTATATTTCCTGTGCCAGTTCTAGCAAATGGATAAACTTGAAAGAGGGAAACCGGGCTGCTTAACTTAATGTAGTCTACAGTTGTATGCTCCAAGAAACAAGTTGTTTGAGTTTTTAATCATGTCAATAGATAAACTACTTGTTACCCTAACCCATAGGCCTCGTATACCAGTGACAGCACCAGCGTACCTTTGAAGGCCTGCGAGGATCTACGTGGTTCTCATTTGACAGCTAAGCGGGTCTGAAGTATCAGTGTCTTGAGTTTGGTTTTAATGGGCCCTCATTAAAGAGCGCCAGCCGACAGTTGAACGGTCTTAAAGACAAGTAATTCCGTCTGGAAGTGAATGAAATGAATCCTAGCTGAAACGATCAGTCGATCGATTTTGTAATCATTTATTCTCTCATTCTCGATTTTCAGATGGCAGAATTTGCTGCTTATGTTTGTCATTCATAACACCAAACTGTATACTTTGAGGTTAGGGACTTGTCAGATACAACGAGACATTTTAAGACATCACCTCAGATTCTGTGAAGTTGTGGGGAAAAAAATCAAAAGGATTCAATTGCTGGTTTTTTTTTTTTTAATTGTGTATAGGCATTTGAGGACATGCACAGTATAAATGTAGACAGACTGAAGATGTAGTTAGACACTGATGTCACAAACCAGAATGTCTCATTGGTTGAGTTGAATCACCAGCAGGGAGGGAAAGGGTTTTTTTTTTTTTATGGGAAACTGTATCTTTAAGTGCTCCTTATCTTCTATTATAGTCGCCTTTCAAATTTTTAAAGGTATCTGAATTGTAATTGTAATATTTATGAGCTAAGCAATGCTAAGCAAAACCACAGTGGAACAAAAATTAAGCCTTTTGCCTAAAATCCTGCAACTTAGTCACTTCGATACGAGAAAATGATGAATGAGCTCATAATGAAGGGATTTCAGACACAAATTTTGCAACTCGTTGCTTCACATGTTATATTCTGTAATTCTGTGGCATGTGAGAGCCAGTATTAATGTGCACTGTGCACTGTCAGGCCTAATCCAGCCTGGAGCCATACACCTCCACCTCGCACAGACTCAAGAACTCCTCTCTGTCAGGGATGACGACGTTAACGAAGCGGCCGTCCATCCCAGACTCACACTGGAATTCGGCCGTGGCACCGGCGGTGATGCTTCTGATCACAGCACACCTGGTGGAGGAAGCAGGAATCACTTATTTGACGGAGGCCATTTGAATAAATTAACGATTTTAGATAAACAACTGAAAACATAAACACTTTAGACACAGTGTGTGTTTTACTTTTAACACAGCATATACTGAAAGTGAAATAAAAGCTTTACGGGCCAAGTTTTGTTAGAGTCCTGGATTTAGGTTCTTTAATAACAGTAAATATTACATTTTTTTTATAGCACTTTTCCTTGTAGAGTGGACATGAGTGACAGTAACACAATTATATTTGAGAAGGCAAAACCAGATAAATGAGATGAAATATGACATGAATGTCTGAAAAAATTTCCTGGGTCAATCCAAAGTCAACTCCACCCCATGACACCTCAGACTGATGCTGGCACGAAAAACACCAGGGGATCACCAAAGTCGGTAGGATTCTTCCTCTGAGGGACAGGAATATCTGTGAGGAAGTTTCATGGCAGCCTACAAAGCAGTAGTTGAGATACTTTGGCCTGGACCAAAGTGTTGGACCGTCCCACCTCTAGCGTGGCTGTGAGATATGTGCTGCTAAATGTAGCACAAGTGCATCTGAAAGTGTCAATCAAAAAATCATTGAACTACCTGGGATTGTTGTTGCCATTGTTATCAAGAGAATCTCCGATGCGGATCTCGGCTCCATTGAGTCGCTGTGGGTCGGTATCTATGTTGGTTATATTAACGGAGAAGACTTTGTGGGTTTTGCCCAGGTCCAGTCGCCACCAGGGGGTTATGTCATTTTTTGTGTGAGTGCAAGAAGCCCGTTCCCAGTCGCTGTCACGATTCCCATCTATGGCATTATATGCGATGCCTGTAGAATACAATGATGACTGAGAGGCTTTTCCTCGGAGGGCCAGGTTCTCTCCTGCAAAAAGAACATTATATTAATAGGCTGATTTTTTTTCCCTGCATTGCTTAATTTAATTTCTCCTATGATTCACTTAGAAATTGTGCTTTAATTTGCAGTCATAATGTTGCAGGATAAAGGAAAGATCATCCAACTCTACCCAAAGTTTTTTTTTGCTCAAGTTTTTGGTTTTTGCCACAGTTGCTGTAAGGATGAGATGAGAATGACTGCATACTGTTCTCATTTATTCATATAGAGGCTCAAACTCTCACCAGTTGGGGCTCGGAACCCATAGACTTCCACCTCACAGAGCGTGAGGATCTTTTCTGTTCCGGGCAGAAACAGGGTCACGTAACGTCCCTCCACATGTTCAGTGAACGTCATATTGTACGACTTGCCTCTGCCGATCGAAGGGATTGTACGAACCCTAGCAGGACAGAGAAGATAAAGAAAGACACAGGAATCGGATTTTATACCTGCAGTCGTTAAATGTTCAGTGTTAACATGAAGATTAAAGAAACCGGCTTGTTGATGCTGGTTTTGAAGGTTTGGTTCTTTAAAACCTTACTGGAAATTGATTTCTCCTCACGCTCTGTATAAGGAAATATAAACTGTAAATATGCCACGGCTATTGTACATAGTATTTCATTTTCCAAAAGAGGATTTAAACCTTTCTTTTGACATGTTTAGCAAATGCTTTAAGCCGCATGGTTTCCATGGCAAAGTTTGACTGACTTAAATCCAAAAAAAATCAAGAGTATGATGTATTATTGACACTCTATGTTGAGACATGGATGATAAATTAAAAAAAACAAAAAAAAGAAACAATTCATCATTGTTTATTCAGTATTTCTGCTTTTGAAATCCCTTAACTGACTTCATTTCCTCCAACAGGATAAATATCACCATAAATGTCGATTTTCATGGGTCCAGTTGTAGTAGCCCTCTGGATTCCATACGTTGCCCCATAATTAGAACCATGACACAGATTAATCACAGAGCAACGTACCCAACGCTGATGCGCCAGTCAAAATACCAGATTCTACCCCTCCCGCTTCCACCGCAGCCTTAAGAAGATCGAAAGACTTTCAACTCGTTCTCTCTGAGAAAAATGATTTGAGGTTCCTTCTTGTACTCACTCACATTGGGTTTTCCAAACCGTCGTTCTTCAAGGAGTTTCCTATATGGATCTGCAGCCCATGGATCCTATATTCGCAGCAGTCTCCCCTGTTTGTGATGGTGATGGAGGTGACGATGTAGGACTCCAGCAGGTCCACCCTCCACCAGGGGTCGGTCTGTTCCTTAGTGTGGGTGCATGACCCAGCCTCGAATACGGATTCACGGTTTCCATCGATGGCGTTGTAGGCGGCCCCAAACATGTACTGATAGCGGTCCGACTGGGTCGCTTTCCCACGCAGGGCCACGTTTTCTGTGAACGAAGGCAGTTTAAAACCACACTGGAATATATGATTGAGGACTGTGAATTTTTAAGCTTAAACGCTGCATAACTAGGTTAGAAAGTTTCAAGGGGACGTTTAAAGCTGTACAGTGCTCTGAACATGAATAATGCACATGTGTAGTTAGCCCAATGACTTAGCTTGATACAGGCAACATGTACCACTCTCCATACACTGGGTGTTCAGCAAGTACGCGCAGCAGTATGTGAATTATGCAATCAGAATGTTGAAAGTAAAATAAACTTAGATCCTAAGTTTAGATCCTAAGCTCCGCGATTTAAGATTAATGAAGATATTTCTTTATTTGTTTGTGCTATGTCTCATTGGCTGTGTTTTCTTAAGTCCACGGTATAATTAATCTGTAGAAGGAAACATTTTACTCCTGCTGGTAGTTGTTGCAGGCACCTTTTGCAGGAAAGAGGAAATCGGTCTGTTGATACGGTCGATCTCTAATACTACACCCACACAAACTCTGCTGGTTTCATTACACAGACACATGTGTTTAGTGCTGAAGTTGTGAAACAGACAGTTAAACGTCATTTATAGAGACACTATTTTCTTGGTCAAAGAGCAGACTTGAATCCATCTCCTTCTATTTCTAAAATCTATATTTTACAATACACAGATCGTTACACGTGCTCATGGAAGGAGACGCACGGAAGCTTTTCAGGAGGGTGACCCTCCGCATACAGGGATGAAGAGGCGACATGCACTCTTACCATAAGTGGAAGCTGAGTATGCCCCCAGGAGGAAGAGCAGGACAAAAACACAGAGCTTCATCATTCTGGTTGAGACAAATAACAAGTCAGTGATAACCCATATTTTAAAGACATATATATTACACTTCTGATTTGTTATTACTGGTGGAAATGTATTGTACTAGAGCTGTGGACAAGCGGTTTATTGCAGTGGTTTTTAATGTGACAGTCAGGGGTTGAGGAGGGTACAAATTAGTAAAAGATGAGACCATGTTGGAAAAAAATGCCACTGCACTTTCCAGGTGTTAAAGTCACAATCCCAGCTCTGTCTCGGCGATGAAGAAAATGTGTTTTTCAGGGCCTTTAAAGGTCAGGATTGAGATATGTAATGTGCAGGTAAATGAGGAGAAAATGTTAAATGGACAGCATTTCAAAGGCACTTTAATTCAAAGCCCTTTAACAATTTGGAAGTGGAACAAAAAAAAAATGCCATAATTTAAGAGTTAATTTATGAGTTCCCTTCTTTGATATTATCAGTGGGTAATTTCATGTTCAGGTCTCACTAAAAACTTTACTCAGCTCGTTAAAACTGTAATAGTTAAATACATACTGAAAAATTTTAAATGAAAAAAAATCTAAATTTGCTTATTCAACAAGAGGAGGGAGTTTCCTCAGTAGTTCCAATGTAAAAATGCAAATAATTCCTCTTTAATTTAATTGTCTATATTTAACCAGTCCAATATAACAGCCTGAGTTTTGACCTGACTTGAATTTTAGATCACTTTTTAAGCAAATGTATTTGAACTTGAGTATTTTTTTTTAATTTGTATTGTTCACTTCAATTTTCCATCTTATCTGAAATCGTGAACCCTAAAAATATAACTTAAAATTAAGCTTTCTCATTTGCATTACTTGAAATGACCTGGTTGTTAATTAAAACCACAGATAAAATGTTTTTTTAAAAAAGTGAAAATATTAGAATACTACAAAATCAGTGCGACTTAGATTTCAACACTGAGCAACCAATGGTGGTTAAATTTCACAATTAGGATTAAGATTAAAGATATTACTACGCTATTTGCTTCCCTATGCTGCAGAAGTAGGCATCTATTTTCTGTGCAAAGTCTTTTCGTAAAGTAAAATGTTTAGGCAGGGAAAAGAGCAGGATTCACACAGAGACGATGCACCAAGACAATCTGCTGCGACAAAGAAATGAGATGTGTTACCTGGAGACCTGGATGGAGCGAGCGCTTTTTTCCCCTGGAGCCTGATGGTTCAAGAAATAAGATTAAAAAAAAAACCCCACCAAACCCAAGGCCTCCAAACCTCTAAAAAGACCGAACAGTTTCTGTGCCTTTTATATGCATCTCTTTCCTCACCTCTACGTCAGTTTTGGCAACCGTCAGAAATCGAGTCAGGTTCATCTTCAGCCCCGTCCAGTCACACCCCATTGATTTACTCCCACACACAAGTATTTCACTTCCCTACTTTTAAATTCCAGGAAGAGGTTAGAAGAACAAGAACATGTCCAGGGGTCACACAAGAAACACCGTTGTTTTTTTTGTTCTTATTGATTCAAGAGGTCTCATTAATAGAAGCGTAGTAGTAAAATCAATGTTTCACTCACTTAGTGTTGTCACTGGACGACCCCTGCGACCCCTGATTAAACTGGACCATTACAGTCGGCCTGCCAGAGGTTATTGGCTGAGCCCAATTTTTCATGTCATAAACTGGTAAACTCAGTGCAACAGGTGTGATGTGAATCTGAGTGAGGGTCGCAGCACATGGGCAGTAGCTGTTGCAAAGTTGCGCACCTGTGTCTCTTGTTTTAGCCCATAGAGGGTTACCATAGTAACAAGCAGGTACTGGGACAGAATAAAAACAACTTTAACCGCATGCACTGAAAGTGCTTAGTTGCGAATTTTTACCTTGCACAATGGGCACATTCCTAGGAACTTCCTTGTTAAATTTGCCATGTGTATTTCTGTCCTTCCACTTCTCTGACCCTCTGATGTCTCTGATAATGGGCCATATGGGATTCTGCAATGTGCAGTTGTATAAGAACTACTCATATCTCTTGCTTAAGTAAAGTGAAATTTCTTCACCAATCTAATGCTTTTTGAAGTGATTCATAAATGTATGAATCACTTCAAATCAGCAATGTGAAAATGATCTACTTCTTTATTGTTTAAGTTTATTTCAGCAGGGCTGATATAATGTTCATCTGCAGGCAGGGACAGTGCAAAGAAAGGTTCGGTTTTAATAATGCAAATCTTCAATTCAGACAAAGTAAAACTCGGCAATAGTTCCAAGAAATTTAAAAAAAATCCAAGCAAATTATATACAAAATAATATGTACATGCTGTCTACACATTCACAACATTATTGTTATTGTTACTTAAGATTGAATGGAACATAAACTGTATTATCGTGCTGTAATTTCTTTGTTAGCTTTTGTTATACCGACAAGTGTTTTTTCAAATATTCGCCCAGTTAACAGTGAGGGGAGGCTAATGAACAGAAACATCAACCTGCATAATTCATTAGGGTTCAACAGCATCACAAACCACAAGCTAAAATGATTATCACACAGTTGAAGCGTCACGATCATCGACATCTAGCGTGACCTCTAATGGAGACAAAACTAATGCTAAAGTTGCTCAGTGTTGACAGGAAGAGAAACAAGTGGTTGTCTGCTGCCACGTTAGCAGCGGCAGTCTTACAAGGTGATAATGTGATTTGATTTCTTTCATCTTGTTTCTTAAGTTCTTCTTGCCCCTTGTGGTCAAGGTTAGAGAAATGGGCCTAATTAAAGTCAATGTTTGCTTCTACGTTGAACCTACGCTGTAGCCTGATGCGCACCTCCCAGGAAATGTAACTACACACCACGACGACGCAGACTACAAGTACCGCGATTGGTCGGCTCGGTAGCGTCGCATTTCTCCTCTGATGCCTCCTCTCGTTTCTGCGTCGCAGTGAATTCGGGAAATCTAACTGCTGTTCAATGCCCATCAGCTCCAACTCCATCGAGATCCACTCGATTTCAGTCGCCGCTGCTCTCTGAGTTGTATCGGACAAACTCGTGGAAAACAGCGGCGAAGAAACCTCAATGAAGAGTTAGGGGGTATAATCTCAGAGTGGCGTAGACATGATCAAAGGATATAAGTGCTATCAACGTTCAAGGCTATGACGTAGAGGCATGAATCCGGCATCACTGCTGCCTCTAATTATCGTAATCTAGTAGAGCACTTGTACTTCAGTCGTACCAATTTCTGATAAATTTGCAATTAATAAAATTACTGTCGGTATTGCTAAATGATATGCAGTAAATCTGGCTTTCAGGGCACAGTGTCTTGAACCTCCTCAAACCTAATCTAGTGGGGAGCCATACACCTCCACCTCACACAGGACTAAATAATCCTTTCTTCCGGGGATGACGATGTTGAGGTAGTGACCGTCCATCCCATCACAGTGGAAGGTCTGGGTGAAACTTGCGGGGATGTGTTCGATAACAGCGCACCTAGGAGAAGAGGAAATCATTTTGTTAACACTGAGTTAGCATTGAGGGATAAGTTGTAAAAATGCATATATTATATATAATGCAAAACAATTATAGCTCATTTTTTTTCTCTAAAACAAACCATATACTATAATAGTATTATAGTTTAATTTATAGTCCGTGAAATACCTGGGATTGTTGTTGCCATTGTTATCAAGAGAATCTCCGATGCGGATCTCGGCTCCATTGAGTCGCTGTGGGTAAGAATTTGAGTTGGTTATATTAACGGAGAAGACTTTGTGGGTTTTGCCCAGGTCCAGTCGCCACCAGGGGGTTATGTCGTCTTTTGTGTGAGTGCAAGAAGCCCGTTCCCAGTCGCTGGCACGATTCCCGTCTATGGCATTATATGCGATGCCTGTAGAATGCAGTGATGACTGAGAGGCTTTTCCTCGGAGGGCCAGGTTCTCTCCTGGACAAAGGACATCATTGCAGACATCAGTACTAAGGCCTGGCTTTCCTTGATGCTATTTGTCTCCAATGAGTGTGACATTCACAACTACTTGCACATCGCTGCCCCCTCAGTGGTAAGAAGAAACTACAGTGAAAGATGAGGAAGCTATGGAGAGTTGTGTGTTTACTTGGATCACTGCTGCAAAACTTAAAGAATGCACCAGCAGGTGTTTATATGTCAGTACCCACTGTATGTAAAACACATCAGCAAATCTTTCTTAGCTTTTCAGAGACTGTTTTCTCATACAATTTACCCATATTCCACTAAGGAGGTTATGTTTCCACCTGTTTCTGTCTGTTTGTTTGTTTTTTGGTTTATTTCTCAGCAGGATTAGGCAAAAACTGTTCAACTGATTTTCACCAAACTTGGTGCGGAGACGGGGCATAGGCCAGGGAATAACCCATTCAGTTTCAGGGCAGATCCAGATCCTTTACTGAAATGTACTTTTTTTTTCTCCTAAATCTGGTATTAGTTGTTTGACATATGCCTTGGTGGAAGTTTACTCTCTTTTCAGAGCCATTTTAGTTGGTTTGTGGGTTGGTTAGTTTGTTCTTGTGTTACACAAAAAAGTACTGGACCAATTTGTTCCGAACTTGTTGGAGGGATGGGGCATGGGCCAGGGAAGAACCCATTAACCTTATTAACCTTCGGTACGTTCTGCTTAAAGGGGCTGATCCAGGAATTTTTTTAATCATTTTCTTGAATCATGAGAGATAGCCCCCCCGATTCAGTCCTCACCAGTTGGGGCTCGGTACCCGTAGACTTCCACCTCGCAGAGCGTGAGGATCCTTTTCGAACCCGGTAGAACCACAATCACGTAGCGTCCCTCCACACGTCTGGTAAAAGTCATTGTTAAAGTCCTGCCTGCTGGGATTTCCTGGATTACACCAACCCTGAAAGAGTTAAAGAAGGAGCAGGACATGAATTGGTTTTATAACTGCAATACTTGAAAGGTATACAGTTAATTGCAGGAAACAGTTTCACCAGTCGAGTGAGAGTTTTATGATTATGACAGCTCTTGCGATTTGGTTTACACTGTCTGTTTCAGACAGTTCAGGCTCAAATGATCATTCTCGGTGACCGTGGTATAAACTCCAAATAAACAGGTTTGATTCTTCAAACTGTGAAAACATTAGTAGGTCAGCCAGTTCACCTACACCGGGTTCACGGCACCATTGCTTAGTAAAGAGTTGCCGATGTGAATCTCTGCCCCGTTGATCCTTTCCGAGCAGCAGTCTCCCCTGTTTGTGATGGTGATGGAGGTGACGATGTAGGACTCCAGCAGGTCCACCCTCCACCAGGGGTTGGTCTGTGTGAGAGCATGGGTGCATGAACCAGCTCCAAATGAGGATTCATGGTTTCCATCGATGGCGTTGTAGGCAGCTCCAAACATGTGCTCAGAACGGGCCGACTGGGTCGCTTTCCCACGCAAAGCAACATTTTCTGTGAGAAATACACATAGTTTTATGTCATTGAATAGTCATGTGGAGGAATTTATTTACACCTGATCTCCTGTCTTAATCTCCTGTCCATTGTTGGGAGATCCAAACAAAACATTTATCTATTTTCAATGCAAAGCCACATTTTCTATGAATGAGACTGTTGAAATACACATCAAAATATATACTGAAAAATGTTTGTAATCTATAGAATCTGCAATAACTAACTTTCAGGGCCACTAGGGGGCAGCAGAAGTAAAGTGAACCCAACACTGACAACACATTGACTTTTTAAGTTGATATGCTAACAAGCAAGCGCTTGTTAGTTGATTATTTGCACTTCCAGCAAATAAGCAATCGATGTTAGCATTTATTTGGAGTCATGTTTTGACCTCCTGCCAAACTAAAGTCCAATATTCACCCCCCTTATCTCTGTTTCGGTTCCCAACAAGGTAAATACCTGACTCTGGAGCTGCTAAAGGCTCCACTGTGTTCACCAGATCGTCTCTGACTGTATCTGTCTACTGTTTGGTCTTGAGCAGGTAGTGGACAGTGGGTTTTTTAGAGCTTTTTCATTGAAAACACCTACCTGCTGTGGACAAAAGCAATCCCGTGAGAGCAGTGAGACAGAATGAACAGCAGGTTGGTAAAACATCGCAGGTGAATGAGGAGTTGTAACTCATCTTAAAGCTCTGAAAAGCTGAGAGAAGCTGCAGATTGGGCAGATAATTCTCTGAAGGTTCATCACTACCAGAGACACCTTTTACTGTCACATGTTTTCACACTTCATAATTTGATTTATTCTGCCTTTAGGTGTAAATAAATGTCTCACTTAGTAAGATGCCAAATAGTTACTCGGTTTTTAACTCTGCTGAAAACTGTGCAGACTATGTAACAGTCAGATTTAGTTGGAGCTACATTTTCTGTGTATAAGACTTTTTCCATACAAAAAAATGTTGCAGAGACAACCAACTGTGTAATGTAACTAATTACATTTACTCTAGAATTCACCTGAGAGTATATAAAATGAGGAAAACTGCCTCTACTTCACTCTGCTAAAATATTAAAATGGCACTTATGTGTAATTGTATCAATAGTTATTATAATCCAATATCATATCAAATAAAAATGTAACATTTAGGGAGCCAATTTTGGCTGCATAGTGAGTTATTTTACTTACGTGCTTATATATTTGACTTATATACTATAAACTCAAGTGAATTTCGCTGTTAATACTTAAATATTTATAATAAAGAACGGTTTTGAATACAGAAATTTTATTTTCAGCTCAGGTGTTTTTAAATGGTGACATTTCTTTCACTTAAGTAAAAGATATGAATACTTCCTCCGTCACTGGAGACCACTGGAGACTGCACAATGAGATTCATTGGACCGACAAAGGTTTGTCACCCTGACTGCACAGTGCAAATAACTGAACATAATATAACTGAGCTTTGAGTGACTACTTAGACGTGTGTTGACCCTACATTACCACGATTTAAAGGGGTTTTTAAGTTAGGAGTTGACCGGAGCAAACTGTTCCTAACAAAATTTGAAAACACACCTAATCAACACAGTCAAATGAAAAGTCCAATGAAAATTTATTATCGCTCCACTTCATCGGGACCTATTTTCAATTCAACAACACCTGAATTTTTTGCAGCCATGATGTCTTGTTAAAAATATATCGCAGATGCAGACACATCATACTTACGGTAGATGTGGGCCGAGCACGGCCCCAGGACAAGCAGCAACAGCAGGGATAGCCTGTATGTCATTGTTTTGGTTGAGAGAGACTTAGAGGTCAGTTCCAGAATTTAGATATCTGAAGTGTAAAAAAGAAAATGAAATAACAGGCAGAAGTTAAGAAACAACATACGTGCAGCATTAAGCCCGAACCTGGGCACAAAAAAATGAAATTACACCCAAATTACAACCTCATACCTTGATTTGCAGAATAAATTCAGAGGAGGACGAGATGTTGCTGTTGATGCTGTGCTGATGAATATGATGGGGATATTTATATGCACGTCTTATCACTATGTGCTCAAAGAAACGCCACAGATGACTTTCACTCTGTCCCCGTTTTCAGATAAGGCTCATTTCTACAATCGAGCAAATTAGTGATTGGCAAACGTCGGTGACGCTGTTTAAAAAATAGCCTCATTGTCAGGCGGTTGCTTTGTAATTGAGGGGTCAAGATTCAACACTTATTGCGCCATCGGCCTTGTGGTTTACCGGGGATTTGTTGTAGGGTACTCATTAACACTCTGCCATAAAAATCATAAAAGTGCAAATAACCACTTTCTGTGGTATCTCAACATAGTTAACTCTACAACAAACCAAACAGCATGGTTGTAACTCAAGTTTACTAAGTAAGTGGCGTTTTACTCATCACTACGTTAAAATACTTAGCCGTTATGTAGCTAACTATTCCAACTGACAAAGCTGACGTAAGCTTGCTAACATATGCAGCAACATATCTGACTTGAAACTTAATATATACCAATAAGTGCTTTTGTTAGTGATGTAAATCTTCAAAACAACTACATGTCACCAAAAACCCCAGAAGATATCTTTTATTCGAAATATTATTGCACTAACATTTGATTTGCACTTAATGGGTAAATAACATCTATTAAGTTACTACTCACTCTGAAACATCCATTTCTCCATGAACAGACATCTTTAAAACAAACACCAATATTTACAATATGTGCATCATTTATGCTAGTTTGTGACATTACAGCACTGTCCTGTTGTCTACTCTTAATTAAACTGTGCTACAGATGTTTCCTAGTTACTGTCTTACACGATCCTTAAGTTTTTTCAAGGTAAGACATTGAGTTTTAATGGTGCAACCTGATTTAGCAAAATCCTAGTTTGAAACTAGCTGGTAACTAATATGAACATGGTGATGGATTTAAGAATAGCTGGTGCGACCCAGGTGCGAACCAGGACTCACTGAAGAGCCCTTGTCATATCAGCTGTTATTGTGTTTATGTGGTTTATACCCCCCCCCAAAAAAAAAACAAAAAAAACAAACAAACAAACAAAAAAGAAACCTGTTACTCAGATTACCCAATAACAACTGCCACAAAATGAACTTGGGGTTTTCTCGGGGGGGGGGGGGTATAGATTCAACCACAGCCTGATTTACCTGACACATCCCTCCTCTAAATAACCTAAACTTGTAGGTTTGTCTTGTAAAGAAAAGCCCATGTTGATTTTTTTTTTTTTTTTTTTTTTGATGACAGAGATAGTGTTTTTAACTTCAGAATAGTGGATGTGGTGTAAACCTGCTCCACCTTCTGGCTTCGGATGGACAGAGGCACAAACTCTCTCCTGCCAGGAGGAATCTGGAATGAACCTTTTAATCTTTCATATTAGCAAAAGTTCAATCCCCTCACTGATGAGAAAGCTCAAATAGAACTAACATCACAATAAAAAATTAATAAAACCACTGTGTCACCACAGGATGGCGCCATCACACACAGACAGTAGGGGGTGTAACATGGTGGGTAAATTAAAGGAATATAGTGGTCTTTTAAGGTTTTGTGGTATAATATTAAACACATACTTTAGATTATGTAATCTGCACTATTATTATCTGTATTCCCTTTATTGGCTGCTGTCAAGTGTAGCTACTGCTGACTGTAAATTCCCAAATAAATAAGAATGTACTTGCCGGGCAGATTTCCAAATTGCCACAGAGATGTACAAGTAAAGCTTTATGGCTCATAAAAAGGCACAATGTCCAAGTTTAATTACATAGTATTTAGAATTTGCCACTGGTAGAGTTCAAGGTTAAGAAGGTTCCCTTAAAAAGGCATTTTTAAGGGAACCAAAACTGTCATTTAAAAGGAAAACAAACAAAAAAGTGTGAAACCATGTGAGGACAAGGGACCATGATAAAATAAAATAACAAACTAGAGCGGCATTGGAAATATTTTCATTGCTGTTGACATTGATGCTGACTGGAATGAATTTTGGATGAATATAATCATTTAATCTGACTGATCTTAACGTGTTGGCTGAATTATAAATACAACTGAACTAATGGGCCTCCAAAGACCTTTAATGTATTAGATGCGTAACTGATAATAACTCACAGACTCTGCATGTGCATCATCATAGTGAGCTTATGTGCCAATGACCAGTGTTTCTATCCTATACAGGTGCTGTGTTGCAAATATAGTGGATCTGAATGGGCATCAAAAGCTTTTTTGCATTTATGGGCACAGCAGCCACACTTAGTAATAGAAAATGGAAAATGTGTGTATGTAAGTGTTTAAACACAATGTTTTTTTATTACAAAAAGATTAATTAACAGTTATTAGATAGATAAATATCTATCTTAAATATTAACAGGAAATGATGGCTGATTACGAGCGGACAAAAGACTAATAATAACTAATGGGGGATGAGAAAAAAATAATAAATGGTGGTAAAAACAAAATAAGTAAACGAACCACAAAACTAATTTGTAAAAACAAATTGATTTATTACTCAAGGCTAAAAGTAAACAGTAGTAATATAGAAGGTGTCAACAAATATTCTCTGGTCTTCATATTGAATAAGGATTTACATGTGTTCTTTTTATCAGTCTCAAAAATGACAAGAACATGTGTGTAAAAGTTACTTTTTCCAACTGTGAAAACCCATTTGTTAAAGCTTTCAATTGAACAACGGTGGACTGTAACTAAATACATTTACTCATTTACTGTACTTAAGTGAAAGTTTGAGGTATTTGTACTTTACCTGAGTGTGTCCATTTAATGCCACTTTATACTTCAACTCTACTACATTTCAAAGGGGATTTTAAAATTTCCTATCACTTCACTGTACTTGTTTGACAGCTATAGTTACCAGTTACTTCACAAATTGAGATTTTACAATCGAAACATACTAAATGATGACCTTAAATTGTGATGCCGTGTAATAGATTAAATTACCAAACAGTATATAAATCAGAATTTTAATATTTATTGATGATAGTGAGGATTGATGATAATATTAATGGTTAATGTAATGTACATATGTATAATATATGTATGTATATTTAATTCGTTGCCATGGTTGTTAAGTTTTTTTTTTTGCTTTCTAATTTCTTGTGACTTAGTAAGGAGTTAATTTGTTTGTTTATTTTGCTTTTTTTATAAGTGTAATTTGGCAAAAATAAAAGAAAAAAAAACAAGTCATTTAGCAAACTCATCGTCAACAACGCATGTTGAGTTAATGTATGAGTAATAGTCATGCGATGATATAACATATACTTTGAATGCTTATAATTTCATACATAAATACATAAAGTCATATATGAAATTTTAAATTAAGGACTGTAACTCGTAGAGTATCTATTTTTGTAAAAGTTACATTTCCTTTTGTTCTTTCCAGTTTCCACGTCCTACATTTCCCATAATCCATTTGATACCGAGAGTCGCGAGACTTGAAAAGTGTCCACACGTCTGCGGCTGCGCGAAATCATTCGAAAAGTTGCGTGTTGAGCGACGCCGCGGAGGAGAAAGACGACGCAGCGAACAAAACACACAATGGCGACGGCGGCGACAACTGCGGGGGGAACGGGCTCGGGCGGACCGGCCACCGGCCTGGCCGGCGGCGGCACCGCGGTGGGACGGAAGAAGGACGGCGGCCCGTCCACGAAATTCTGGGAAAGCTCAGAGACGATATCCCAGCTGGAGACGGTGCGGCTGTGGATCGGAAAGCACTACAAGAAGGTGAGCTAGCTGCCCCGCTCCTCCATTGATCGCTGAGGAGGGCCCGCGTCCCACGGGCACAATGGGGCGCTGATGTGCTCGCTAGCCGCGGACGCAAGAAAAACCTAACCGTGGCGAAGGCTTTCGGCTGTTGGTGCAACGGTTTACTTCTGTTTGCGACTAACGGCTCGTTCGCCGCCAGGATAAACGTGTAAAACACACCAGAAAGTCGCCAGGCTCCGATTTTACTTTAGCCAAGCTGTTTATCTCGTAGCTAGCCCGCTTTTAGCCCGCTAGCCGTCCGTTCCGTGTACGTTACAGATGACAAAACTCAGGGGGAAAGAGCTCTCAGACGACCCGAGAAGGACCCCCCGGCCACAGGAGCTGCCTGGTTCACCTTTGCAGTTTCTTTCTCGGTTAATGTATCAGCCAAACTCCGTTATTGACAACGCAGAAGGCCCGAGAAGCTAACCGACTGTTAGTCACGGGACACCATGTTGTCAAACATCTCGCAATTTTAGCTCAACAAGAAATAGCATCGCCTTTTTATTCCCGCTCTAAATGACACTGGTCAGGAAAACGGTCAGATCGTAAACGCCGCTGTTCGCGATTTGCACCGGCTCCGTCTTGTTTTTGTGCTAAACAGTTGAGCAGTGCAGAGTTTTGTCAACACAGCAGCATAAGCAGACTGTGCAGCCTGCACTCGCCCACTTAGTTAGCCAAACAAAGACTGTCCCTCCTGTCTCCTCACGCTTTCTCTCTTAACGCCCCAGTGGGTTTACGCTGAAGAAAACAGGCAGCAAACAAAATAGATAAACCTCGACGAGGGATCTCGGATGCGGTTCTTGAGGAAAAGTTACATATAATTCTACAGAAGCACGCCTGGAGTGAATACGTTAGCTTTGCTAACCCAGATGCTCGGCTTGAGTTGGTTGATTTCAAGTCCTTGTGCAGGAAAACCGTGAAGTTGGATGCGTGGGTCTGCTTGACGTTGTCTTTGTTATAAAACAAATCAACTCCTATTTTGTATCTTTCACGTTGTTGCTCTCTGCCAAAGGAAGGTGAAACGACTTCCTTCTGGGAAAAAATTTTCATGTTTGCATTAAATTATTAAAATGAACTGTGACCTGTGAATGAATGATGAAGAGTCGAGTCCACCCTGCTGGAGAGACCTTAAGTACCAAGAATCCCTCCCAACTCCTGGTGCATGGTGCTGTTGTTGACCGTGACCTTATGACCTCTCCTTGAAAGCAAATGAAACACACAGTTTAGCGGGCATTTCAAATTAAATGGACTGTCACTGGCAATGTTGCTTTCATTACATTACATATCGATTATCCGTCGTTGCACATTCAATAAGTTATTTCCTTTCGAGTTAATATCCAGTTTTAGGGTCCATTTGGATTTTGGTTCTTGTCAATGGTATTTACAAGTGGTTGAAAAAGTGATTAATAAATTTTGAATACGTAACTGATTGTTTTTGAAAAAGTGATTAAATGTTTGTATTTAGAAGTGCAACGATTAGCTTGATTAGTCGTTTAGTTGATCAACAGGAAGTTAATGAGCTAAAATTTTGATAAACTGATAATCGTTTTAGTTCATTTTTTTTAAGTAAAAGTGTGAAGTATGGGCTGTTTTTAGCTTCTCCAATGGGAAGATTTGATACTTTGTCACACATGATAGTAAAATAAGGTAAAATATATATTTCTTCTTTTTTTTTTTTTTTTTTTAAAGGACTATTGCTCAGACAGAACAATAGGTTTGAAGATGTCACTTTTAGTGACCTTGCAGTCCTTCTTGAATGAGGCTCTTCCTCCCTCAGTTGTTGACTTTATAATTGTGATGCTATGTTTGTGACATGTTGTGCGGCTCCAGATGTACACGTTTTTCATCTGTGTGAGTTAATGAATGCTTTCATCCCTGTCTGTTCCCAGTATGTCCAGAACGACTCCCCCTCCAGTAAATCCTTGGCAGGCCTGGTTGTCCAGCTGCTGCAGTTCCAAGAGGATGCCTTTGGACGCAGGGTCAACAATCCTGCTCTTACCAAGTTACCTGTAAGCACAACACACACACACACACACACACACACACCCACACACACACTAAAATCCGATACATTATGTGGTGTTTGTGCTCAGGTTTGTTTCCGTTTGTGATTAACAGTAAAACCAATAGCTGGTACATCCTATACACAGAAATGTCACACATTCTTTGTTCATCTTCTGCTTTCAGGCCAAGTGTTTCATGGATTTCAAGGCAGGAGGAGCTCTCTGTCACATCCTGGGATCGGTCTACAAGTTTAAGAGCGAGCAGGGCTGGTGAGTTGACTTGTGTTTAACCTCCACAGATATAACTGCTGCTGACCAAAACTGAAAACCTCACGTAAAACCTGACTTTTAATCCAGGTGACTCACTCTGTCCCTGCACAGCTTTAACCCTTACAAATCGGTCAATAAAAAAAATATAACCGTTAAATTTTCACCAGTCCATAGTAGTTTCTGTTGTAAGTCAAAACAGAACTTGGTACCTTAAGTTGAACATCGGAACAGATTTTGGCAAGTAGTGATTATAGAAATCAGACTGAAAGTCACTGAATAGTTACAGAAAAATATTTTTGAATTTGATTGAGTACTGCGCTGGAATGATGCAATGGCATCACATTAGTTAATTAGTCATTTATTTTTTCTAATGTTTTCTGTCCACCATTGCCAGGCGTCGGTTTGACCTGCAGAATCCTTCTCGGATGGACAGGAATGTGGAAATGTTCTTAAATGTTGAGAAGAACCTGGTTCAGGTATGGCCCATAATCTCCAAGTATAAACTCTGTCTGTTATCCAGTAGTGACAAACAGTGCAATGTGTCTAATTAAGATGTCTGCTGTAGTCTCTTTACATTCTTATATTTATTTAAATGAACTTTATTCCTCTGATTGTAATGTGTCTGTGCTTGAAGAAAGACCCCAGTAAAATGTTCAAAACTAGTTGTTTCCTTTCAAGTAGGCTTTATTTTATAATGATATTAAAGCCAGAAGTTCACTGTTTCAGATAACTGACCATTTATCTTCTGTTTTCGAGCCTTTTGATCTGACCTTCATAATTTAGTACTGGTGTAGATGTTTTTGTAACTTCTAAGCAGTTTTAAACCAAATTACATAGATAGAAAGATGAGGAGTGATCTTCTTTTACATTAATTTCAGGGATGAAAATATTGTTTTTGATTTTGTCTTAATGTTTCTCCACCTGTAGAACAACTGCCTGACTCGACCCACTGTCTTCCTGTCATCGGACATTGAGCAGAAACAGGCCAGTAAGCTCAAAGACATCATCAAAAGGCACCAGGTGAGCTCCAACTTCATACAAAAAACAAAAGCCAATAAAAAGCTCTCTCAGTCAAGCAGAGAGAATTTTTTTCTTATGGCAAACTCCGATGGATTGCACTCTTTGGTTCATTATTTTTTCACCTCTGCCCCCCAGGGCTCCATCACTGATGATAAGTCGAAGGCCACCCACCATATTTACCCCTCCCCATCCCAACAAGAAGAAGGTAGGGTGAAATTGTTGTGTCTCGTCCTAATCCCATATTTAAGGATAATTTCCTCTCCAAATTTATTTAAGTACCTTTTTCACTACCCTTTTCACAAAATGTGAAATCTAATATCAGCACACACACACAAAACATTAAAACCAGTAACTGGCTCTAATGTTGCGGCTGATGGGTGTATGTGTCAACACTGGTCTGTTTATGTTGCAGAGGAGTGGCTTCGTCCTGTCATAAGGAAAGACAAGCAGGTGCTGGTGCACTGGGGCCTATACCCGGACAGGTGAGCACAGAGGAGAATAGAGAGGCTCACAAACAGACACAGCCTCTTTACACACATATTCCTACCTCTTCATTTTTGAGAGGGGGGGGGGGCAGTATTCATCATCTTTTCAGTTACCTTCCTTAGGCCGTCACTACGTCTTAAAAAAGGTTCATAGTTTTCTCTCCATTAAAAAGATGAATTCAAATGGTAGATGGAAGGCAATCTGGGGTCCTTGAGAGAGTCTCTGCAAAATCTTATATTTTATTTTACAATCCTACTTTCATTTTATTTTCTTCCTAAAACACCATTAAAACAACTATAGTCAAGTTCAAATAACACTTAAAAGATAAGTTTTAACTCATATCTAAATGTAATATCTAAAAATGAACTTTTTAAAGAAAAAAATTTGGTTTTCATTAGTTTTTAGCAGGATTTCTCCCAATAGTGTAAGGGTAGATTAGTTGTGTGACTGCAGTAGTAATTTTTAATGTAATTTTACCTTTATTTTATATGTAAAATCATTTCTATTTAACCCATTTTTTTATATATTAAGCCAAAAACAAGGTAACATTAAAGCTGAATAATATTCCCCTTTCATTCATACAGCACAAACCTTTTCAGATGTTAAGTATTCAAGTCAGAGTCTGTTTAAATCAGGTTCAGCGGCCCGATCCACTTATTTTTAGGGTCTTTGACATTATAGTAATAATGTTTGGGTAACTTCTAGGTTTATGCAGCATGTTATTTCATTTACAACTGTCACTGAGCTGTGGCTGTTTCTTGTTCTGTCAGCTATGACACCTGGGTGTCAGCCAGCGAGGTGGATGGCGACGTGGAGGATCCTCCCAGCACCGACAGGCCCTGGAAGGTGAGCGACGAGCAGCGCAAAACCAGGGTTCAGCCTTGAAAATGAAGCTATTCCAACATCTTTAGCGACGAGGCATAAATTAGCAGCCGATGTTGAGTCAGGCCATCCACGATCTGAGCGGTTTACTACCTCCACTAAAAGATTTCCTGCAGGAAACTCTCCTTGTTGCTGTGAAAAAAAATATGCACAGTGTCCGGCAGCACTAAATAGATGCCTAGATGGCAGTTAATGGTGCTGCTAAAAGAGGTTTTAAAAAAGGTTTTTAATAATAAAATAATTTCTAGTTTATTGGTGCTATTGTCATAAAATACCTTGCTAATTACCAGGCTCCACTGGGAAATTATGAAGGAAAATCAGGGCAGCAGCGTAAAGGGGGGATTAGATTCCTAATGGATAAACTACAAATAATAACCGATCAGAATGCCAAGCAGCAATCATCCTGGACAGCTTCTCTCAGCCTCAGTCTTCGTGTGTGTGCCTCCATGCCTTTCAGGTCCACGCCAAGTGGGTCTTAGACACGGATGCCTTCAATGAGTGGATGAATGAGGAAGATTACGAGGTAGACGAGAACAAGAAGCCTGTCAGCTTCCGCCAGAGGATCTTCCCCAAGGAGGAGGAGGTAGGTATTCTGCTGCAAGTATCTGTGTGTGTGTATGTTTGACAGTATTTCCAAATCCTGGGTCTGATAGATGGCTTTCCAGCACTGGTCTGTCAGTACAAACTGAAATGAAATTCCAGAGAATAGAGTACAAATTTATGCTTGCTGTCACTAACCAGCAAAAGACACTGAATGTTCAAACTGCCTGCTTGGCAGAAATCTTAACCTACTGTATAAACATGGACTGGATTCATGGATTATGTGTTTGAAAGACTTTGAGAGACAAAATGAGTGTGGATGCTTGTGTACGAGTGTTTTTGTTGTGAGTCTGTTTTCTTCGGATGTGGCTCCACCCCGCGGATGGCGTTGTCCTCTTCCTCTGTCTCCGTCCTGCCTCTGTCTGTCTGTTGCCCATCTTTTCCGAACCTCTCCTCTCTCTTTGCCTCCTTCTAATATGCGTCAGGGTTTCTGTCCGTGTCTGGAAAATAAATTTGAATCACTTTCCAGGATTCAAAAATCGGACAGTGCGCTGGTAACCCTACAAAATAGGTTCACTAGCCATGAGTTACTTCACACGGCAAAAGCTTTCACATGTTGGCAGTTAAAAACCATGTTAAGAACCCATTAAGAGCAAAGGCATATGGTTTTATTTTAAAAATTACACCATGGTCTCTGATTCTATTAACTGATACCTCATGGAGGTGCCCCCATGGTTTCCGCTAACATCAGGCTAAGTGGCCGTTCAGATGTTTAATAGCTTCTACTTAATTTGAGACAAAATTGGCAGCAAGTCAGAAACCCAATGTTTTACTCTTGATGCACAGTTGCCTAAAAGGTCTGTGGACAACCAATCATTTTCACATTGCAAATGTTTGTTTGCTATAGACAATTTTTTAAAGAGGACAGTAAACAGGAACCCTGATCATCTCCTCCACCACCACAGCATCCCCCTTCCCTCCTCCCCCTCCTCCCCTTCGTCGTTCTCCCGACTCTCCCCACTCCTTGTGTGTGCGACCGTTCCATCCTCTCATTCTGTGGCTCTTTCTCTCATCCTCCATCCCTCGCTCCCTGTGCTGCACGGGGTTTTGTCTGATCAGTCTTCCCGTACACCCGATCGCAAGGAGCGCAAGGCCAACTCCGCCGGCAAGAAGAGGAGGCGCTCGCCCTCGCCGCCCAGTACCCCCGCCGAGTCCCGCAAGAAGGGAGGGAAGAAGGGGTAAGGAGCCAAATATTCACTTTTTTTATTTATTGCAAGATGTAGAGCAAAGAATTCATGTTGTATGAAGAAAGACTGAATAAATATTTGGTAAACAAATACTATTAGGCAACCGAATGACTGTTATGCTGAATTTATGCTTCAGTGTGAAGCCTATGCTGTAGCCTACGCAAGTGGCCTACACAGTCACAAGCATTTATGCTATTGCATTGCTGTCACACTGCAGTTACAACGCTGCGGAGGCATTTATATGCCACTGTGTTTACTCTCTCCGCCACTGTTTCCACCAGTTTGTTGTCGCACTTCGAAACGAGGGTGACTGAAACTGAGCGGATGTTGATGGAGCTGACAGATGTTGAGCAGCAGTTTTAGTTTTCCTGAATTTACTGCGACGCGTAAACAAAAGACGACGTCGAAGGAGATGGTCTGCGTGACGGTGGTGAATAATGAGACGCCGGAAATGCAACGTTACCAAGCCGACCAATCACAGTTCTTGCTCTATGCGTTGCAGCGACATGTAGTTCACATTTTTTAGGAGCTCAACATCATGTTATGGTGTAGGTATGTTGTAGGCTACACCACTACACCATAGGTACAACGTAGATTTGATACAGAACCATAAATTGACCTTTAGTCAGTCTATCAATACTTTCTCATTTCACTATCCTGTCTGTGTCACTTGGTCCTAAGCTCATTGATTCTAAATGAAGACCTAAATCTTACAGGGAAAAGGGACATTTTTCTTGGAGGACGTCTTCATCTGTCCTATGCGTGACATTAATTGTTTAGAACAGTTCCCATAAAATATTCACTGTATTGTTACCTCGGTTATTTAGTGCATTTCAAGTTGAACTTAAAAGACTAGTAACTCGACTCGCTCTTTCTGTGTCAGGAACCCCGGACCTCACTGGAAGCGACGGGGCCACAGGGGCGAGGAGGAGGACACTGAGGAGGATATGACCAAGGACATGGACGACTCATCAGCCGGTGCCAGCATGGAGGAGGGCAGCATGTCCAAGAATGGTAGGTGATCTGTTGTGGTAAATGTGATCTGAGGCAGTAATGTGTTGCACAACGTCAATGTAGGAATGATAAATATATACAGTTTTTTACTGGAAGAAATGCTCTCATATGTTCTCAGAGCGCAAGTTGAGGTTTTCACATTACTCATTTTGTCTGGTCAATAAAACTCAAAGGTATGTAATTAAGGCAAGGCAAGTTTATTTATACAAACACAAACAAAAGAGAGGATTTTACACAATATTAAAACAAATCATTACAAACCAAGAGAAAAAGAAATAAGAGCAACCAAAACGAGCTGTTTTAATTAACAAAGAAACAAAAACAGATAAAAGCAGTTAATATTTCAACTGTGAAATTAGTTTGATTTTGTTCAAGTAAACACACTAAAGAAGATTTTCTGAACTAATGTAAACAAATACTGAGCCCAAGTGCTAAAGCATTCCATTACTCAACAGGCAGGAGACTAATATGAAACTCGAGCCAAAAAAAGAGGCTTTTCCACAGAAACAAGTCATATTACTAGATCCATTACTGCATGCCGATTTCCATCGCTGGGCAAAGTCCAAAATAAAAAAATCACTGAGTCAACCTTTATTTATGCTTGAGGTTCGGGAACCAGGACACCGCCTCTGAAATTAAAAGCTCACTAACAAAAGAAAAAATGACTCTGGGCCCATTTTTAAAAACCAAGTACAAGGAACGTGATGCTGATTAGTAACTGTTGATTTGATTTTTTGATCTGATTAATTTTCCGCAGTTTGGTAGTTTATTGACCAAAGTATTCTGAAATATGTAGAATAACTTCACATGATCCAAACAGTATTCCATATGTGTTGCACTGTCTCTCATTATGTATGCCAGTAGTAAATGAACGTAGGTGTCGTTCAGTGGTCATACTGTTTGGTAATAGGGTGGAGCTGTGTAACGTAGTTTAAATAATCTTGTGTATAGAGTCCACTGTATGTATGGTGGCATTAAGATACAGCCAGCGCCATATAAGACAAAAAATTTTGAGATTAGATTTAAATTTTCAATTTTTTTAATTAAATGAGTCAGTTGCCATCCAACATTGGACATTAAAGAAGGTGAAAAATGTATTTCATTTCGCCACATCATTTACAAAACATGAGAATATGGATGTGTTTTCGAATCTGCTCATATCACTTCAATCTTATTTTTTAAGTGTTAGAATGTGCAGCCAGGACTATATATTTTACAAAGTGACCAGTGTTTTTTCCCTCTGATAACTGTAATTGTGCACTGGGGTGGAAGAACGACAAGAAAAAATCTCACACACACACACACTTTGTTCCAGTCACAAAAGTAGGAAAACAGCCCGAGGATGTTTTTTTTTGCTGTTTTGTTAAGTTTATTTGTTTGTTTGTTTTTTTGCCCCCCAAACAACTGGAGATGAACTGAGCTTGATCTTTCTTCTCTCTTTTTCCTTTAAAACCAAACACAATCCTTTCTAAAAAATGCTGTTTTTAGACCAAGTCCCATCTGTGATGTCCCACTTTTACAAAAATCTCCTCCTTTCTCATTCCAACAGAGAGAGACACACTCGTTCTTATTCAAACTATTTTTCGTGTCCTCTTTTGCAAACCAAGTGCTTTTTAATGCTTCCACGCCCATGGCTGAATTAAACTTTATTATTTTTCATTCCTTTTATCCCGCACTATCCTTTTCTCTCTTCCTCCGCACACAGCAAGTTCAAAGAAAGACAGTGACACTCCGGTGAAAGGAGGGAATGTGGCCGACTTGGGTACGTATCCATGACGGATTCGACCTGCTCGGTTGTGTATGTTGCATGTAGAGGTTCAGCTTGGAACAGTCAGTTTTGCTTCATTTTCAAATATAAGTATCTGCCATACTTGCAGTGTGATGTGCCTCAAAAGAAATCTGTTTTTTTTTTTTTTTCTTCCAGATGACATGGAGGATGACTCCGTGCTGTCGGGAGGAAAGGTGAGATGACACACACCTTTACACACCTAGGAACACTGTAGGTGTGTGTGAATGAGAAGTAGGGAAATAACAGGTGTTATTATACCCTTTGCTGGCTTCTCAGGGCAGCTACTAAGTCATATTAGAATTCATATCGGTTACATTCACTAATCAGTCAGTCTTTTTAAAAAGCTTTTGAATTATTGTTTAGTGTATTAAATTACACAAATAGACTCACAGGTTATTAAGCCCAGTGTGATGCTGTTCCTAAGAAAGAAAAACCTCAAAGATGTTCAGACCTTTTCTTTGTTGAGTAGTAAATAACAACAAAGTTACTGTAAACTGTATCAAATAGGAGCAATGTCTTTTGGGGGGAAAAAGGGGTATTGAAGTGATATGACCCTTTACAGTGCACTAAACAAGATATAACCAATGAACAATTTCGGTAAATATCAGACATGACTAATTATGAGAGAGAAAAATGAATACTCACTGACAGACTTTGTCATAAAGACATTTTTTTAGTGGATTAATTGTTCTTCCTCTGTCTCTCAGAAATACACACACACACACACACACACACACACACACACTACCCTGTCCAAACATCCCAAAACATCAACAAGTGAGAGAAAGAAATTACTGGTCATCCTGAATAAGTGTTTTTTAAATGGATCCGGGGAACAATTCTTCAGGAATTTCAGGGAAAAAAATGGCACACTGTAAATACCCAGGAAACTAAGCCTTTAAAGTCCATAATTAACTGTGTTCAGTTTGTCTCGATCATGACGACACGTCTGGTTCCCCGTCTCTTCCTGCAGGACGACGAGGAGCAGAGCAAAGCGGAAATCAACCGGCTGATCGATGCCGGCGAGGACAACGTGACTGAACAGACTCATCACATCATCATCCCCAGCTACGCTGCCTGGTTCGACTACAACTGGTAAGAGCCTGGGAAATGGGTGTAAATGCATCACTTCTACACAAATTGTTATTCCTGTTTAAGAGATATTGCATTTTTTGTCTTCGCTTGTGCTCTATTAATAAAATTTTGGCCTCTGCCACAAACACCATGTGCTATAATGGGGATTATGGACCAGAATGGCATAATAATAATGGGAGAATATAAGAGGCTTTAATTGCTAATAGAAGAGGAGAAGTCTCTTTCTTTCTTTCTTTATTTCTTTATTTATTTATTTATGGTAATTAACTGACTAACTTTCTTACTTACAGTTAAAGTTGTATTTGAGGAAAAAAAAAATCACTATTACAGTTACAGTAAAATATGACTTGTATGTTAGAGAATCTCTGAACAGCATTTAAGCAGGTTCCAAATTTGCAGATAAACAGGAGCCACAATCTGTTTTTTATTTACAAAAAAATGATTTATTTTTTGTTTTCATTCATAATCATAGTTGCTAATTTCCTCCCTAGCTCCCTGATATCTCCTTTTATTTCATTTATTTTTTTCCCCTCTTTTCTTGCCAGCATCCATGAGATTGAGAGAAGAGCTTTGCCCGAGTTCTTCAATGGAAAGAACAAGTCCAAAACTCCAGAGATGTGAGATTATACACACACACACACATACACCTACAAATGCAATGTAATGTTTGTACAACATGTTGCTGTATACCCAGAGCCATGTGTTTCATGTGGTGCTGATCTCTTTGTGGCTCCTCTCGACTCCCAACCAGATACCTGGCCTACCGTAACTTCATGATAGACACGTACCGGCTGAACCCTCAGGAGTATCTCACCTCCACCTCCTGCCGCAGGAACTTGACCGGGGACGTCTGCGCCATCATGAGGTGAGTTAGGTTCCACAAGCAGATGTAGTCTTAGCTTGAATGACTGTTATCTGTCATTTATTCTCCTAAAAATGGTTTATGACCAAGGATATATAAATACTGCAGAAGCTGTTGCTGAAAAAGTCACTGTAGTAGACTATCTAGTTGAACACTTACTGGGAAACTCTTTAGCGGGAAAACAAACATGACATTGTTTATTATTGAATTGAAATAAATCGTAAATTACTCAAACACAAGCACGTTAAATGCTGTTGCTGTCTGTCTCCAGGGTTCATGCCTTCCTGGAGCAGTGGGGTTTGGTGAACTACCAAGTGGACGCCGAGAGTCGCCCGTTGCCCATGGGCCCTCCACCTACACCCCATTTCACTGTGCTGGCTGACACCCCCTCTGGCCTCATGCCCTTGAATCACCGACCCCCAACAGTAAGGAAAACATTAATAGATTGATCCTGGTTGAGTGAGGGAAACAGTCATGTGTTTAAAAAAACAGCAAGAGGCCATGTTGGTAGGCGTGTGTTTTCTCAGGTAAAAGATGGTGAAATACGATATGAATAGATCAGTTCTATACGATGGCTTATAGAACTACAAGACAAAATTTTACAGCTAAACACTAAATTTGTCCATAACTTTTCTGGGTCAACCAAGCACAATATTTGTTGCATGTTTTGCATTTTTCCTTTAAAAATTCTTAATCAATTGCTGAAATAGTTGTTGATGGGTTTTCTTGTTTTATTAAAATGAACGCGGGTGATTCATTTTTTTTCATGCAATGTCTGTCTAAACATGGCCTAAGATGGAAAATCGAAACAAGAATTGAAATCGCAGCAATACAATAATGCACCATAACCTTCTTTACTGTTTCTCTGATGAGCCTAATTTTTAAGAACAAAATGAAAAGCCATGTAAAGACCTTTGTTGATAAGTGTGCCATGTTTCATCCCCTCCAGATTCCCCCTCCACAGCCAATGCCCAACTTTGCAGACAAAGGCAAAGACAAGCCCATTGACCTGCAGAACTTTGGCCTTCGCACCGACCTCTACAAGAAAACCCCCAAGGTCAGCGTGCAACTCGTTCAACATCCTCAACATGTTTTCAGGGTTTAACACTGTGATTTCTTGTGGGGGGGCCTGGGATGATATTTTATGGTTGGTTAATGACAAGATAATTGCTAAAAAATAATAGTAACATAAAATATCCTAAAAGAGACTTGAAATGTCTTTTTGTCATGTTGTATAATAGGCTAGGGCAAAAAGGGATGAAAACCTCTTTCCCATTCTGTTATTATCTATCTCTGTGATAATCTGGTTTTGGTTCCCTCCAGGGTAAAGTGGTCCCCTCCACCAGGGAATGGACCGAGCAGGAGACTCTGCTGCTACTGGAGGTGAGTCAGCTCCTAGACACCTGAAGACGGTCTCCTCCTCTCTTCCTTCACCCAGATATCCTAGATAAACCTGAGATGGTTATTTTGCCATTGCCTGTAACCCTTTTTTCTCTTTAATTTCATTGGCATTGTTGCCCTCTTTCTTCACCACTTATCCTTCTTGTTCCTCCTCATTTTGATTTAATTCCTTCTTCTATACGTCCCTCTTTCTTCCTCCTTCCTGGCTTTATAAAACTTTATTTCCTTTCCTGAAAGCTGATTTACGATCTCTTCTGCCCTCCTATTTTTTTATTGTTCTATATTACTATATTCCTCTTCCTCTCTCCCTCCTCTTCCACCTTACAACCCTTTAGTCCTTACCTCTGTACTCCAGTTGCTTGTATACTAACTTCCCTCATCGTTTTCTTCCAGGCTTTGGAGATGTACAAAGACGACTGGAACAAAGTGTCGGAGCATGTCGGCTCACGCACCCAGGACGAGTGCATCCTGCACTTCCTGCGGCTGCCAATCGAGGATCCGTACCTGGAGAGCACTGAGGCCTCTCTGGGCCCTCTGGCCTACCAGCCCATCCCCTTCAGCCAGTCCGGGAACCCCGTCATGAGCACAGTAGCCTTCCTAGCCTCCGTGGTTGACCCCCGGGTGGCGTCTGCGGCCGCCAAGGCAGCCCTAGGTGAGAGCTTTTGAGATCTGTTAATGAGTTCTGTAATTTTGGGACTTTGTATTTTATCAGCAGTAAAACAATTTACTCTAAATATCAGGGCTACACTTTCTCCTTTCTTTCTACTCATTTCAGATAATATAAATGTGAAGCCCTTTCACTTTAAGATTAATGCCTTTTTTGAATCGTGAATTCGTACATCTCTCTGTCCACAGAGGAGTTTTCCCGTGTGCGTGAGGAGGTGCCTGCTGAGCTGGTGGAGGCCCACGTGAAGAAGGTGCAGGAGGCGGCAAGGAGCACAGGAAAGGTGGACCCCGCCTTTGGCCTGGAGAGCAGCGGCATTGCCGGCACCGCCCCCGAAGAGCCGGAAAAGACTGGTGAGTAACAACCGGTGATGGGTGGAAAAGTAACTGGCAATGATAATTCTGACCATCTTGGAAAAATGGAAAGCCACCGAATGAAAGTGTTGAGCTATGTAAAGCTTAAACAGGCCAAGTGTTTTCTAGGATGTGTAGTTGCAGAATTTGGACTCTCCTCTGACCAGGTTTCATGGTTTTAATGCGTTGTGCCGTTTGCAGCCCCTGGAGGGCAGCACACGGCAATCGAATCACCTCAAAGCTCTTGGAGAGGGAGAGGCCAATTTGACGGCAGATGATTTTTTTGTATGTGTGCGTGTGTATGTGTTTGTGACTATATCAAGGCCAAGGGATGGGAGTACGGTGTCCTCACCTCATCACACACTCATATCCTTGTTGTTTTTTTTGTTTTTGCTTTTTTATTTTCCTCACGATCACCTGAATGTGATGTGGTGCTGATCCCTCTGTCTTGACATTTGAAGGCGACACATATGTTACTTTTTTTTTTTTTTTTTTTACCACCGGGGGGGATCAGCAGTACACGAATATTGGTGTGTGTGTGTGTGTGTGTATGTGTGTGTGTGTGTGCGCGCGTGTACTTACTGCTCTGGTAACCTATGGATTAAAACTACAGTGACAGATGGGGCAGGAGAGCAGGAGGGAAGGCAGCAGGAAACTGGGTCATCACTCTCTACCATGTGCTTATCTCTATATTATCTTCCTTAAAATATTTCTGTCTTTCTCTTTCTCTCGCTCTGTTTTACTTTTCCCCCTCCCACGTTAACAATCATTCATTATACCTGAGTTAACGCCCTCTAGAGCCACTGTTTAAATCGATAAGCTTTAATGCGTTCATCGCCCTTCCCCAGCCCAAAAGCACTAGACTGACACACACAATCAATATTCAAACCTTTAACACACGCTCAAGTGCACCCGTGACATAGTTTAACACTCAGCTGTACACATGTACTCATCCGGTCGTGTGTGTGTGTGTGTGTGTGTGTGTGTGTGTGTGTGTGTGTGTGTGTGTGTGTGTGTGTGTGTTTGGTCATTTGTGAGGGGCTGTTGCAAAAGCTCACTCATACTTTGCAGCGTTCCCCACGGGCCCGTCTGCTTAAAGTGCTTTTGACCTTAATTTCCTCCCCGGAATGTCCTTCACTCAAACACTCACTTTCGATGGTGTTTAGCTCAGAGTATCAACAGATGCATTTTACTTAACAATGGGATGATGATTCTGTTACTCTTGTATCACATGTGTTGAATGCGTTGTGTAATCTGTCTTTGTGTTTATACATCCATGAACACAATCTCACCTTGTTTCTTTCCTTACTTGCAGAAAAAAACAATTCATAGGGGACAGATTAGTTGCAATTAAAATCAAGGCTGTCACACAAAATTTGTAACCTTCTTGATCGGTTTATTTTCTGTGACATAATTATTGTTCATTTCTCTGTCACTTGCAGAAACCACAGAGCCGGAAAAGATGGACACTGACACAGACTCCCAGCAAGCTGATAAGGTAACAACCATCTTTTCTAGATCTTCCATCTTTTTTAATTTATTTTCACCCCATCTGTTTTTATATGGTAATGAAATGCTTAATGGAAACCTCTGCAAAGGAAGAGGCTGGAAATAAATTATATTTTTCTCTTTGTCAACAAATCCCATGCAGAGATTTATGTATAGATTAGTGGTAAACTTTCTGACTTTCCTATCCTGTCTCAGACCCAAGCCCTTTGCATCCTACTGAAAGACATAAGTCTATTAAAAAATATACGTTCGAGAAAAAACAAGGTTATAAAACACTGTGTTTAGCAAATGTTATTCAAACAGAAGAAACTTTGTGTATTTGTTGGAGACTGTTTTCAGCAGTGGATTAACACACATTTTGGTTCTCTAGTGAGTATTTCTAGCAGCAGGACAGTGTTTAATGTGTGGGATTGTGACAAAGTAAACTACAGTGTGTTTTTGCGTGTGTGAATGTGTTCATGGTAATGAAGGAACATGTCTCCCAGTGTAACAGTGTGGTTTGCTGATGTGTTTTTAATAGTTTTTGGAAAACACTGGATAATCTGTGGCTCAGAGGAATAAGGTGTTTTTGGCTTTGGCTGCAGACAGAGTCCTTAGTCTTTTCATTGGATGTGATGACAAATTAAAAAAAAACAAACATATATATCACCAGACTCATCCAAGTCTGTTCTTTTATTACAGTGTTACGTTACAAACTTGCACCGGTTTGGACTCCATCATTAAATGTCACATTAGAACTTTAAATGTAGCTAAAAAAGTGTCAAGACTTTCTCCCTCAAAATGTCAGGACTCATTGTCTCGAATAATTGCGACAATGTTCAAAAACTGTCACACTTAAAATATTGTGCTGTACCTTTAAAAAACGGCTATAAATCATTTGCTCTTATTCTGACAAACTCTGCGCTTTGATCTGTACATCAACCAGCGGTTAGAGAAATTTATTTTAATGCATCAGTCAGGTACGGAGCAAATTTATTGTGTTGTTGTTTTTTGCCCACTCTCATTAATATTCATGTCTGTAGCTTGGTGTTTAAAGTTAATATTTCCACTCATCCACATTTGGACCGTGTCCTTTGCTTCGGAAAAGACCGGCGGGTGAATTTAATGGCGTTTCCTACCGTTCACATTGTCCTCGCTCTGCCGGGTGGCGCAGCAGCTGATTGCCTCCTCATTAGCGTCCATTAACCAGTGTCAGACACTTTGTCCAAATCACAGTGATTGCCCCCAAAAAAACATGAGCGGGGTCACGACCAGACCCATTATTCCCTGACCACTCACAGCATTTAGCAGAAGAATGACCTACTGTTTGTAGGTCACATTTGAAAGTTCTTCCGCCATTTGATATCTATTTGTGTGGGGTTTTTTTTCTTAAGTTAAAAGGGTTCAGTTAAAAGGGATACAACTCATTTTTTAAATTTTGCTGCTTAGCAGCTCCCGACACTAATTCCTACATTCAGTTAGATCTCAAAGTCAGACTTGTAACCTAGGCCCTTGTCCCTACTTCCACTAATTATCATTTGCCTGTGTCTTAATCTCTCAGGCGGAGCTGAAGGATGAGGCGGAGAAGCCCAGTGAGTCTGCAGAGAAGAGTGACAAGGCGGAGGCCACAGAGAAGGTGAAGAAGGAAGGAACGGAGGCAGCGGAGCGCGAGGAGGAGGCGGAGGAAGGAAGGGAGGCCAAGACGGCTCCAGCAGGTAACAATGAGAGTGATGACAAGATATACGAAAATGTCTCAAACACTTTCAGTGCCTAAGATCGCAACTAGAATATCAGCATCATTACATCTTGAGCCGTCAGCGCTTAACTAAGCAGCAAATATTACTTTTAAAATCGAGTAACCCAACAATTATAAAAATTGCCACTTCATAGAGCCAGGGTTATGTCATCAAATTGCTTGTTATTTCCGATAAATAGTCCCCAACCTGAAAACTTTTAGTTTACTACAAAGTTCGACCAAAACAAGCAGGAAATCCTCTCGCTAAGAGGCTGGATATTGGGAGGGGTTGGCTTTTTTTTTTTTCTTACTTGAAAAAAATTACTTAAATAACTCAGAATTGTTGCAGGTTATTTTTATCGACCAAATGATTGATCAATTAGTTGCTTCAGCTTTACTCCTTATATATTATATATCATTGTTAGGGGTTACTTGGTTTTTGCTAACATTTCCTGAATGTTGTTCTGTGAAACTTATTCAACGCACTTGTCCTCTAAAACCTCTGCACAGCAGTGCAGAAGGATGTTTTTCTATCTGTTGATGCTGGTATTCAGAAAACACTCGACAGCTGTTTAAATATCTGTCTCTGTCTCCGTCACCGTCAGACAAGGACAAAGAGGATGCCATGGAGACGTCGTCGTCAGAGCAGGAGAAGGAGAAAGAGGAGAAGGCTGTGACGGAGGAGGGAGAGGACAAGAGGAAGAAGCTGGAGCACGACATCGGCGAGGGAAATATCGCCACAGCGGCTGCCGCTGCCCTGGCATCTGCTGCCACCAAGGCCAAGGTGAGACTGAACCACAGTGAACACACACCTTAGCAAAGTCTGGTTTGCCAACGCTCACATTGGTTTTTATTTTTGGAAACTTTGCATAAGTCATTGGGTTCGACTGTTTGTTTTTTTTTTGGTCTCCCTGCATCTTCATCTTTTCAGCACTTGGCGGCAGTGGAAGAGAGGAAGATCAAGTCCCTGGTCGCCCTGCTGGTGGAGACCCAGATGAAGAAGCTGGAGATCAAGCTGAGGCACTTCGAGGAGCTGGAGACCATCATGGACCGGGAGAAAGAAGCAGTGAGTCTTTATTTAAAAAAAAAAAAAAAAAAAAAAAGATGTTTGCTCTCTGAAAATCAAAACTTGAGATTAATTGTGGATTTTAATGGTCAGTCATGGCCCCACCGCAACGAGGAGAGTACAGTATTAATTATTTATTGCATGCACTCATATTCACCACATACTTATTAAGGGCTCTCAGCTGTGGCTATCAATAATGAAGATGGTCTGTTAACATTAGCTCATCCTGCAGTTTGTAGTAGCACCCACTCACTAAAGGGTAAATTTAAATATGACTGAACAAGAAATGTTTACAGGCTGCCCGCATTTGATTCCTCACTCTGATGGTTGAGTATCATAATTACCAGAGAGGGAAGATCACACCGTGCGCTGCTGTTTGCATTTCATTTTAACAACTGCTCAGTTGATCATTTTATTAGGATTTGACATTAGTGACGTGAAAAAATGAGGACATCACACACAACTTTGCAGGATATGAAAGGCCAATTAAAAATCTGGCTTACACATCTGTACCCGACATACTTTTACACCTTTATTCCATTAACTAGAGCTTGAAGTTGGTCATCTTAAATTATTGATACATAAATTAAAATTTAACGGGGGATTCACCTGTAAATGACTTGCGCAATCAGATACATTCCTTTCTCCAGAGATGTGTTGAACTACAGAACACGCTGTCCGCTTGGCAGTCGAAGAGCAGATTTTCAGAGCGAGGCTTTGTCTTCCTCAAAGAAAAAAAGATCTTTGGTCAAATATAGAAACCAGTGTGCAGAGAGCACTTAACCCAGACGAGGGTCAAGTGTTTCATTTTAGCCGCTGTGGAACATGAGTTAACTGCTACTGCTGAGGTTTAACTTAATTAATTTAACCAGCAAAAAGAAACAGGTAGCAATGGCAAAATACGGGAAGTTTACCTGTGTTGCCTGAATGTGTGTATTTAATACTCTGGGCTCATAAAAACTGCAGGGAGAGGTTAAAGGTTCAATAATAGATTATTTTAATAATTTCAGGTGTTTTGCTAATGGATGTAAAATGGAAGAGGCTATTGGAAACCAGACCCTGTTCACTGAACAGGAGGGTAACCATCAGATTGAGTATTTCAAGTCTTTGATCCTGGTTGTCAGGGCATCTCACACATTATCACTGTCATGTATGTTAATTTGCTAGTTTGAATGGTAAGTTAAATCTTTATTTAATCTGTTTTAGCAGTATTATTAGCTCTTGCTTTTTCCACTATTGAAGCACATTTTAAAACCATGTTTTACATCTTGTTATGCTGATAATGCATATTTAAGAATGTGTGTCTAACTTCTGAGAAGGGCCAGTTCCATGCAACACATCACCCCCCCCCAAAAAAAAAGATACTAAACCAAAACAAACATTTCTCAGAACCATTTATTTTCCTGGTTATGTTCCTATAGTGTTAATGTTGTGAGGTTGAACGTCTGACCTTCCCCACGACGCCCCACTGGTGCCATATTGTTAAAGGTACAAACATCTGCCAGGGAAACTTAAATAACTGCCCAGCAAATATTTGAAATTCATCTGTCAGTTGGCCAATAAACAAGTTGCTTCCCACTTTATCCAAATCCTCCACGGAGACCAAAGAGGAGACACAGAATTACCTCTTTGTTAGTGAACTGAATCGAAAATAAAACTTTTTTCAGGGCACACTGGTCATAGGCAAGTAAAACTGTTACCTGCCTCTAAAGGGCAAATGAAAAGCTCTCGGCTGTGTGTGTTCTGCTCCTGGACGATCCCCGGATACGCGAGCGAGAGTGTAAAACTGTGTTTATGCAGAGGAAGCATCGGGAGCGTAGCCCAGTTTCGCAGCTGTAAATAGTGCATGAAAAGGACCGTGGTTTGCATAAGCTTTCTGACGACTGGAGGGAAACTGAACCCTCTGCCGCTGCCACAGGCTGTAAAACACTGAGCTTCTAGAGTGAAAACAAAGATCCACATGGAACAGTAAAGAGAAACGAGACAGATTTACAGAGAGTCTGTGCCTCTGAAGTGCACGGACGTGCTGCGCTCTTGTCCTCTTAAAGAATATTGTCATAGAGCTCTGAAGGAACATGTTCACACAACTGTGAAGATTGTCTCCTTTTTAGCTTTAGAAAGTGTTGAAAGACTCAGTTCAGCCAAGTTACTTTTCCCTAGCGGGCTCCAGCCATGCAGATAAATTTGGTTTATATGTCCAAGGTTTTAAAGATCCACCTCCCAACCTTCTGCTGCCTGTTACACTAATACAAGACACTGGCAACTGTCTGTGGATTATACAGTTAAATTATCGTACAGTCGACTCAGCAATTCTCAAACAGTTTCAAAAAATCTAAACATTGTAACCTTCATGAGGGGAGGATTTATTGCAGGACTGTTGTATTAAACACCAATTTATGCTTCTGTATCGAACCCTACAACGTAGCCTGATGTGCATCTCCGAAAAAAAGTTAATACGCATCAGTGTGACGTAGACCGCAAGAGCTGTGATCAGTCGGCTTGGTAGCATTGCATTTCCGGCTTCTCCTCCTTCATCGCTGTTCCGACTCTCGTTTCTGTGTTGCAGTAAACTCAGGAAAACTAAACTTCTGTACAGCATCTATCAGCTCCGACTCCATAGAGATCCGCTCAGTTTTTTAGTTGCCATATTTCTGAGTGCACCAACAAACTCATGGAAAACATCGATGAAGAAACTTCGACACAGTGGCAGATACACGCTGCCACGGTTTGGCTGTGTAATTGCAGAGTGATGTAGACTTGAAACAAATTAATATGGCTTTGGACTGCATTAATTTTAGCCGGTTTTACCTGATAAACTGGCAACTGAGTGCAAATTATTCAGTCTCTCACCAGGTCTAGTTTGAACACAAACATTCATTTGAAATATAACCCCTTTATATCGAATGATGACATTCAATGCTAATTCTTGCAAATTCATCCAACCTCACATCCCCAGTTGATAAGAATTTGTCACACGTAACGTCTTATTTATAAAATTCTCTCTGTCTTTAAGAGCCAAAGAAAATAAGTGTTCTCATAATAATAGAAGATAAGGAGGGCGAGGGAAACTCCATAAAACTCCTTTTACAGTTTTTTATACCAATTTTTAAAGGATTAAATAAGGTTAATAGTCATATTCAATTTCAGTTTGGGTAATGACAGCCAGTGACCCATGCTGCCGACCAACTCACCCACCAGTTGTTGTTGTTCGGCTGCCAGTCTTTCTTGATGTTTTTGGTCCTAATCATAAAAAAATCTCTTCATCCAATCATTGTGTCTCTGTGCAGCTGGAGCTTCAGCGGCAGCAGCTGCTCACCGAGCGCCAGGCTTTCCACATGGAGCAGCTCAAATATGCTGAGATGAAGGCGAGGCAACAGATGGAGCAGCAGGCTGCCGCCGCCGCCGCCGCCGCTGCTGCAGCGGCAGCCGCCCAGGCCCAAGGGCAGGGACAGGCCTCTGGATCTGGACCCCATGCAGGGCCTCCTCAATCAGGCATGCACCCCGGAGGACCACCACCGCACCACGGAGGACCACCCCCTCACCATGGAGCTCCCCCACCACACCACGGAGGGCCACCGCCGGGTGCTGCCATGCATCCTGGCTACCCTCCAATGGGGCACCACCCAATGGCCCCCCACCACCCAGGACAGACAGGTGAGAGACAAACACAAAATAAAAAGAGACAAAAATCATTTTGTTGATCGCTGCTGAGTTCAAGTGATTTTTTTCAGGTAATTATCTTAAATCAACTTTTGTGGAAAACAAAAGAATCTGGGATTCATATTTAAGAAACTTCTGTAATGTAAGTATTAGGAGATAATTTACTATTACAAGTTTTGCGTTAATTATTGCCTTTGAGTGATATTGACCGTGGTTAAGAGTTTGTATTGCGATCGTTTTATCAGATTCTGTCTCACAAATGAATGTTTCCTGCTGAATTATACTTGAGAGCTTTGGTTGCGTGATTGTTGTATGTTTACAGAAATTTGTCTGATCTAATGTGTAACATTGGGAAAACAGTTGATGACATTTAACATCCACGAGAGGTAAAGAGAGGTATAGATTTCATAGTATTGTAGTAGTTTAAAAGAAAAAAATCTTCACACGTCTGATTTGTCCCTTTTTATACTTTCTGTGCCGCAGGACCAATGGGACCGGGCCAGCCGATGCCTGGACGCATGATGCCCGGCCCACCCTCTGCTGGCCCCCCTCCCGGCGGCATGCCTCCCATGATGCCCCCACGCCACCCTGGAGCTCCCAACGGCATGTGTGAGTAAAAACCTCCCTCTGCTCCACTGTAACTTACTATATGTTTGCATACATCAGATTATTAGACAAACTCACGCTGATCTATTTTTCGTGTTTTGTAAACTGTTTAATTCACCAAAAGCAGCAAACTTTAAACTGTTTCCGACGATCCAAACATCGACTTAGACCCAGGAGCTGACAGCTGATATTTACCTGAATGGCAGCTGCAGCCAAACGCTTGGGTCACTGCTGTTCATTAGCATCACATCGCACACACACCGGGCTTGTCGTTAGCATTGATTTTTCTCCCATGTTGTTGAGTTTGCAGCCAAGTGGTGGCTCAGATCAGGCAGCAGCGCGAGGATGTCTTTTTATATGAAGAAAATATTTACATATTCTTCTATAAATTTGCTTTTGGCAGCGGTTTGGTTTCTCTCTAGTTGTAAGAAAGCTTTTGCAAACCATGCACTATTTACAGCTGAGAAACTGGGCTACGCTCCCGACGACTCCCCTGCAAAAACGCAGTTTTACACTCTTGCTTGTGTCTCCATTTTCTCAGATTTTTCTAAATGAATTTAAGAACTTGATTCTGTTTTTTTTGGGCACTGAAGTTGAAGTTTCCCTTTGATAGTATACATCAAAACTTGTACATGATTTTTTTTTAACCTCATGTAGATAACAATGGAAAGACATACATTTAAAACCCAGTAGATTTGACCTCATAACATCTAATGGGGGCAGCATTAGCCGATGAAGGAGAAATTGAGACTAACATAATCTCTAATAGAACATGTCAATTAACAAAGACAACTAATACAATCCTCTTTATTTAAATAATAACAAGTATCCTGTGATTCCACATACAGTTTAAATTCCACAAATTGTGGCTTCTTTGTCCAAAGCAGATCTGTTTTTATAACAGTACTGTACAGTAACCCCCCCCCCAGGTCAGGAACAAGTGCCTCTTTCTTGCTCTAAAACCTGCATCATTCTCCTTCCAGATCCTGGTCCAGCACCTGCACAGCCTGAGGCCATGCCTCCAGCTCCAGTGGGTCCTGCAGCACCCCCAAGTGGACGAGTGGCCGACAACTAAGACTTACACACACACACACACACTCTCACACACTCACACAATCACATACAGAAACAAGCAAACAAAAGCACACACACAAAACTAACTCTATCTCAGCCCCCTTTTTGATGGCCTTTGCTACTGGCTCGTTTTTTTTTTTGTTGTTTTTTTTTCTTTTTTTTTTTCCCCCCTCAACACTCAAAACTACCATAAACTACCATAAAATCACAGGACACACATACACATACACACTCTCTCGCTCACAACCTCAGGGTTCAGTGGCAAGGGTAACCGAGATTTACACACACACACACATACACACACATACACATCTAGACTTCCTCTCAGGGCACAGCGGCAAGGGTCGTCTAGTAATAAACACTGTTTCCTGCTCTGTTGGGCCAGATGGAGGCTGGAGAGAGTGACTCTGTACAGAAAACAAAACAAGGAGATGGAGGAGATAAAAAAAATCTCTGTCTCCACCTTTTTCTCTTCCCAATGCTGTTTTAAATGACACTGTAACCCTGCCCCCCTCCCCGTCTCTCTTTAACACACACACACACACACACACACACACACACACACACACACACACACACACACACCACCTCTTGTCTGGTGCCTCTCTAGCCAAGCCAATCACTAGAGGGACCTAGTGAGACCAGATGGCTGGTCAGACACGCAGGGGTTTGTGTGTGTGTGTGTGTGTGTGTGTGTGTGTGTGTGTGTGTGTTTGCTCTAAGCAACCCGAGCTGTAACACACACAAACACAAGTGATCCAGACAATAATATGATTAAAACACACACACAGAAGGGGACCCAGCCTGCCCTCACTCTTGTCTTGTCGAGTATCTACCTCTCGCTCCTCTTTAAACGATACACTGTAGTTTTTGTGTGTGTTTGTGTGTGTGTCTGTGAATGTGTGTGTTTGTGTGTGTAGTTTGGTGGCGGTTCGCTCGTCTGTTTCCTCTGATGAGTTTGTACCCCGCGTAAGTAATTAATGATTAAGCTGAGTTACAGCAATATGATATTAAGTCAAAAACAAAAAAAAGTTTCAAACAGGAAAAGCGAGGAAAGAAACCGAAATTTGACAGGTTGAAGACTTTCTGTTTCTTAGCTACAAAAATTAACGCTGAAAGTGCATTTTAGTAGTTCTCTAATCTGATTCATGTCTGTCTCCAGTCCTTGACCCAAACAAAGATGGCGTCCGTAAAAATTTCTCACTCACTCAACTGGTTTCCATCTTTGAGTCAGGGAATGGGACACTTTCTTTTTATTCTTAATGAAGAATACAACTGACTTTATTCTATGTTTTTCTTAATGTCAACAAACCTGATGTAAATGCTCAAACCAGCAGTGTGTTAGGGAACTATGTTTCTTACTATTGAAAAGACACAGACCATTTTTGTATGTGGCTCTCAGCCCAGAGCCCTTTTGTTGCTGCTTCTATAGACTTAAATCTTTAAATAGGGCTCAGAAATGCATAATTTCATTGTTTTAAAAAGGCTGAATTCGCTAAAACAGCAGGGCACTGACGCTTTTAGCAAACATGACTGAAATGGGAAGAGATGGCACATTTGTTCAGGCTGTTTTCGGATGAGGATTAATATAAATTTTTTGTTGCTCTACTGGTGTTTGTGGAACTGAGTCAAAATGAACTAAAGTGCCTGTGTTCACAGTGATGAAGGAACATGTATCCCAGTGCAACTTTGTGGCTAACTGGTGTATTTTTATTAGTTTTTGGATATAAATGGAGCATCTGTGACTCAGAAGAATAATTTCTATCGGGAAATATTTGTTTGTAGGATGAATTCATGGTCGGTTTGAGTCTTTTGACACTAAGGAAAATACAGAGTATAGGCAGGCGTCTTTTTTTTTTTTTTTTTTTTTTTAAGCCTTAATTAAAGTGGGTGTCAGTCAAAGCATCAGAGGAAGGACGGCGAAACACACCATCACTCACGCCTTCTGTCACACCAACCACAGCACTGTAACCCACACACACACTCACAGAAATGTAAGCTAAGCTGAGGCTCACACTGGAGGCTGCGTGCACACACCGACTTGGCCAGACCCTGCCACAAAGCACTGGACAGCCACACACACACACACACACACACACACACACACACACTAAAACACACGCATACATATAATCTCCTGCTGACCTTCACACAGCCTATACAGAGAGGGAGACGCTGTGATGCGGCTCGACTGAAACATCAGAACCTGAACGACGCTCTTCCTCGGCGCGGTGGGCTTGTAGATGTTCTTAGGTGCTGATACTGTAGCTAATAACCCCCCACCCCCACCTGACCCCTGCCACCTCTGCTGAAAATTTTCCTAATGCCTCTAGTGCTGCCTACCTCGCTAAACCTCACCTCACACACTCCTTGCCACGCACTGACTTTGCTTTTCAGCCACTAGCCACAGTAAAAACTTAGCAATATCCTCTTTCCTGTGTATAAACCTGTTTGTGGTCTGCACACTGAAAAAAACAAACAAACAAAAAAAAAAAACTGGGCTACCAATGAGAAGTGATCACTATTTCACAGTTTTGTCCTGAAATCCTGTGTCCTGTGATGTTCCATTAAATAAAACAGTACGTAAACAGGGGGAACAACCACTGAACTTTTACTCATCGTGCTGAAAGTAGTAACGGATTAGAAAGTTAATCTGCAACAATTTTTGTAATCTGTTTGCTGATTTAGTCATTTTTCAGGAAAAAAATGCCAACAAGTCTGTGGTTCTAGCATCTCAAATGTGAATATTTGCTGGTTTTCTTTGTACAGTATAATAGTTCAATATCTTTGGGTTTTGGACTGTTGGTCAGATAAAACAAGATATTTGAAGATGGATTAAAAAGGTTTCAACAACGCTTTTAACTATTTCTTGACATTTTGTTGCCCTAAAATATTCTGAGATTAATCAAAAAAAGATTGTTGGTTGTACCCATATTTATTCACATTATAGGTTAATCCGCTAGACAATAAAATGTCAGTAAATATTTTAAAAAATGTTTTTCTTAGTTTACAAGAAGCCAAAATGACATCTTCAGAGTGCTGGTCTTGTCTAACAAGCAGTTATCAAACAGAGAAAAGCAGCAAATCCATATATTTAAAGATGGAACCAGCAGATATTTTTGCCTATTTTTTTTCCTCCTAATAATCAAATAATTGAACATCTAAATTTCCTGTTAAGTAATTGATTGAGATTTATCAGACATTCCTCAGCAGCTGTCATAAAAATTGTAGATGTTAAAATTTCCATTTTCTGAGAATTTAAAGGACTGTTTGTCCATAGTGGCTTAAAAGTGGTGACTGAAAAAAAAAATTGACCTTGGAAACTGCAGTTGGCTCAACAGTCTCACCACAGGGTCTGTTAGTGTATGTTCTGGAGCTCTTGGTCATGTGCCAGCAGGTGCAGTTGCCCAGTTGTCCTTGATTTGTAGATATTCAGATTTCCACTTTCCAGAGCATTGTAAAAACCATGCATCCTTAGAAGTCATTGTCTACTCAAGATGATCATCTGCGTCGCAATCAACAGCTCCAGGCTTTTTTTTTTACCAGACACAATTTGCATGACAACTGCTGAGGAAGAATGGCCAACATAATCGAAAGCTCCCCATCAGCTGCTAAAGGACCTACTGACTCCATTTTTTTCCAAGTAATCAGATGTTTTCATCCCTACACAACTATTTAAAACACATACTACATATTTGTAGTTCAGTTCCCTTGAACTTGTGACTTAAATTAGCTTCATACATTTACCATTAACATCCTCAAGTGAAAATGTATGTAAACTTCAAAAAGAGGTTAAATACTCTGACGATAAAAGGTTCAGTCATCTGAATTTGATTGGCTTTTCGCTGGTTCCTACTCACTTTGCTCATTTCTAACGTCACTAAAAAATACATAGCATGTTTGCTATCTTGCATATTTTCCAAAGTCGACACACAGGTTAACAATAAGCGCAATAAGGTTGTTTTTAATGTGAAGTCTTAACCCAAACCACTGCTGTCCCGCCTTTGCTAGCACTGTTAGTATCTCTGCTACCTCTTCCTCGTTCATCCGCTAGCTACCTCTTCTAGAAATCCTCTTCTTGCTATCTGCTACCTCTCTGCGCACCCCTTCGCTACCTCTTGTTCCTTTCTCTTTTTTAATTTTACTTTTTTTTTCCTGCCCACATGACTGCTGCATCACTGACTGTTGCCCTCTTCTCCCAGTCTGTCAGAAGAAGAAAACACACCCACACACATACAGTTGTTGACTCTCATTCATTGCGCCCTCCTTTCCCATTCAACATCTTACCAGGCTTGTTATGTAATATCACTTAAATATGACGGGAATCCCCTTACATATATTATCTTTAATCAATACTTTTTTGTGTTAATGGTAATGTATTTTTAAGGAGCCGTTTTGTGTAGATGGAAGTTATCTCTGTTCTTTGGAAGTTTGTAGCATTTGTTTCCTTTTTTTTTTATTTTGTATGGGGTCTGTTGGTACTTGGACCTAGACACTGTCAAATAAACTGTGTTTTGTATGAGCTTGATGTCTCGGACTTTTGGATACACTTTCCTTACCACTTATTCATCCAGCATGAGTCTTTCATAAACAAGCCTAAATCTCACAAGCTCAGGTTTTACGGAGTAAAAACAAGATTCAAATGGATCACATCCTCAAACGACTGAAAAAAGTCACTTACAGTGAAGAAGCCCCAGAAAATTATCACCCACCTTTACAGTTTCCCTCAGTTTTTTGTTTATCATCTTACTGTGGATTTGGATTTGGCTCCAGAAATTAACTATTTTGGTGAGAGGGTGAGTGTTAGTTATACCATCTGTCGCTGCTCTTTTAAAGGTGAATTGGTGCAAAAAGTCTCTTTTGTGTCATCAGGGAGTTGTTAACATGCAGTGTGTCCAACTTGGCACCTTTGTTGCTAGATTTACTGACTTTTCATATCCTTCAAAAAGAGTGTGATGATTGGTTAGGGTGAGAGTATCAGGGTAACATTTTCTTCACAAAAACACCTAGAAACAAATCTATTAACTTTTTGGACAAACTAAACCGTTTCCGTGGCAGTGAGTCACCAGTATTGCTCTGTGAGCGCGAGGTCTGACTTTCCTGTTGGAGGCACAGTTCTATATCCATCTTATTCAGCTCAACACACAGCAGCCATAAAGATTTGAATGAGCTTCTAAATTTCTGAGTGATCATTTAACAAGTAAATATGACAAATCACAACACAGTCGATGTCTTTAACTTATGAGTCTGCTGATTGTATCAGACAACATTTTGATTAATAAAAACAGAAAATAGACGTGACGTGACTGCTCCGAAACATGTCAAATTCAGGTGTGTTTCAGTCACTGTTTCACACCTGTTCTGTTGTCAGACATCAGAAACTGAAAAATATGTAAATGGCAACAGCTATATTGAGAGTTATGCTGTATAAAATTACTACACGTGAGCACAGAGAGATCGAGAGAAGCCAATGGATAAAGGACTGTCGAGCCACATACTGGGTTTTGACCTAGTCTTTTTTTTTTTCCATGTTGATTGACAACAGCAGTCTTATTTAGTTTTTATGTGCCACATTAATCATATAAAAAATCACTAAAATATCCTTTTTGAGCTGTTGTATTGGTTAATGATTGAAAAAGCAGACTGGAGCAACTGCTGCTGGGATTTGAACTTACGTTACCACAAGAGGCTTGTTAGTGAGCTTGGCTGCTATCGGCAGCAGATTGGGAACAGCGTTTGTGTCTCGATATACTCACTGGGATGGTAACGTTACCTTTTTTATAAATAGCGGGAAAGTTTTGTTGTGTTTCCCATCTCTGTTGGGAGCAGGTTGCCTGCTTACCTTGCTGCTATCCAGCTTTAGTAATCCGAAACATCTCCAAATCACCGGAGTCGTGTGCAGACATCGGACTCTCTTCATGGTTAACAGCTTTCTTTTTTTGTTTGGTCCTACACACGTGAGCTGTTAAAACCTTTTGCTGTAGCCTAATAAAATGATTGAGCAGATGAGGGTTGACAGATCCATTTATTGAAAATTACACATCAGTTTGTCATCAGAATTCTGGAAATTTTCTTTTAATGATAATAATCAAGGTCATTTTTTTTTTTTTTTTATCACCCAGCACTACTCTCACCACTAATGAACTCTTGGTTTACTGTCATCAACTTATTAGCATCATTTGCAGTTGCAGTGAAAAGGCTCATAAACCTACATAAACTGCATCGTGTTGTTGGCTCCAAACAGCAGACAGACTCAGTTAGAGAACAGCTGGTGAACATTGCGCATTTAGCAGATAAAAGAGTCGCAGATTTCCCTCAGGAGTCAGAAGGCTCTAGAAACAGATAAAAACATAGTGAATATTGGACTTTACATTCACCAGGTGGCCCATAAAACATTATCCAGAAGAATGATTATGTTGCTCCTTAACCAATGGATTTGTAAAAAAGCAACTATCTGCAAATATGTTCATTGTAACAGTTTTACACAGTGATAATGAATTAACCTGCCAGTGTTTCAATTATGTTCTTTTGTACTGAAGTTGCCAAAACATAAAACAATATTAGTAGATTGTATTTTAACTGTTTGTGGAAGGAAACTGATCCTTAAGTAGAATATTCCAGTGATGTGACACCTGTGTTTTGATAAAGTTGGGGGACTCACATGAGAGTATTCAAAGAAATAAAGAATCTACAGCTAAGTCTTGAATATCCTGATTTTTCAATCCATAATGTGTTTCAAGCTTCCAAAATGAAGCTGGATCTCGCATTGCAACACGATAGCATCCTCTTGTTAGACCCTCCCTGCCTGGTTTCAGACCCATAATCTTCCAAACTCAACAGGTCCCAGGTTGCTGTTAAAAAAATCGTCTCCAAGCTCAAGCTTAAACATCTGGGTGATGTATTGTGTGTAAATTTCTAGGATTTCACAGCCGTAAGGGATATTGTGTTTTTACAGGCTCAGCTTCATCCCAGTGACTTGTTAATGGACTCTGACATGTAAAACCGCTGAACACCCCTTTAATACCACTATACTGAAAAGTTTTACCTTCAACACACACACTTTGTCACTTTCTGCTTCTTTGTAATTCATATATGACGTTATTATAGCTTAAAGCAAAGTTTATTATAATGATAAAACCAATGTTTCAAAGATCTTTACATAAAACATGCAATAATTATAAATTCAGCAAAACAAAAATATTAATTGGACAAATCAAAATGTTCAGTTAATCATGCGTAAAACTAGTAAGACTCATGAAGTTTTAAGGGGTCATTTTAAAGGAAACAGTTATCTGGTGGCGGCATCAGTGTTAGAAAAAGTTACTGGAGTAAACTAAACATTACTTAAAACTAAATTAATCCATTTAAGTGATTTCCAAGAAAGCAGAACAGCGTTTTTGATGAATAAACCGCTCCAACACTTCAAAAGCATCAAGTTAACAGATGGATGAAGGCTTTGTAATCTGGAGACAAGGGATGTTACAGCATTTTCTGTCACCGTGTCCATTGTTTTTCCACAAACTGCAGGAGAAAGTGGATTATCTGTGTCTCTCTGTTGCCTTTGTGTTGGGATTAGGGACGTTGCTGCAAAGCACATGTGCACGAAGCTCTCACAGTGTGTAAATTACACACTTTGCAGTGACATCACAGGCTCGACTTGCTCTTGTGGAAATATGTGTTTCCTTCTTTTTTGGAAAAACGGTGATACAATACCATCACATTCTGGTGTTAATCAGTTTATGATTTTACATATTTTACATGTTTTAATTGTAAATATAAATGATAGAGACTCAAATTTACATTTTACATTGTAGAGGTGCAGTGCAATGGGAACAGTTACCGCAGAATAAACTGTTTTGAGGGTTTTGGACTGAGACTGCAAATGCCATTTTAGGTCATCAGATCACTTTCTGTGTTCCTAAATCCAGTTAGTTAAAAAAAAAAAAAGAAGGAAAAACAGCCCTGGGTTATTGCTCAGCCAGTGGGTGAGGAGCGTGGGGGTCGGGGGGGCATGTGATGGGGAAGAAGATGTTCTCGGTTCGGTTGTTTTTCTGCCTTAGCTGCTTAGCTCTCTGCCTGTAGCATCATGAAGGGAAAACGAAAAAATATAACATGAGTCCTGTCACTGTTATAAATCCTAATCCCAGCCGGCAACTGCAGTAATCTGGCGAGGGAGGGGCGGGATTTCTCTGTCCAGCGGATTGACCATGAGGGTGTTACTGAGAGGGATGAGGGGCCGGAGGGTGATTAGTCCCTCGGGGGGTGGGGTTAATGGTGCCAGAGGAGCGGGGAAGGAGGACAGCGCTCGTCCAGTGTCGTGGGATCAGTGACGGTGCAGAGATTCAGTTCATGTGAGGCATGAAGCTCATTTACAGCAGGTCAGCTCCTTCAGCTCCATATGCTGGGCCCTTGGCCTGATGGTGGCGCTAGAGGAAACTAAGCAGGTTTTATCCTCTGTGCTGTGGCCTTTTGAAATTCATCTCGGATTCAACGTGTCTCTTAGAGTATCGAAGTTAAAGTCTTGATCCTGCAGAAAAATGAAAATTATATAGAAATTATCAGCAGAGTCAGATTTAACAGTGTCACCAATGCATCAACGCATAATTTTGCTGTTGCAGCTGTTTGAGATGGAGCTGATTTGAATGCTATTGAAATTGTTTTGTTTTAATATCTTTGGTTAGTTGTTTTAGTTATTAGTTAGTTATTCTTCATTGAATCTGAAAATGCAAAACAAATAAAACCAATACAATGAAACAAAAACAAAATAAAATTACTGTCAAAAGTTCACAAAAACAAGTAAACTAAGAACTTCAGAAATATGATAAATATAATGATAACAGGAAACATCATTATGATTAAAATCCTCATTACACTGGATTGTATAAAAAGTCTAATTCGCGACCAGCCCTCATCAGCCCCCACACAGGGAAAGTTGTCCAGTTAAATTCATCCCCCTGCTGCCAGAGGCTTGATGATGGGGGGGGGGGCTTGTTGGTGAACTATTGTATTTAATGGGCAACGCGCCAATGAGCCAAGAACATGCTAATGCTAGTCAGTCACGACAGCTCTCTGAGCCTATTCTGATTTTGATTTTTGTGTTTTCTTCATTTCAGTACTGAAGAGCAGAAAAAAAGCATACGAGGCCTAACAGCTGGTTAACTGTTAATAGTTTGATCTCAATAGTTTGATCTTACTGGTAAAAGTTCACATGTTCAAGTTCACCAAAGCTTCACCAAATGTACTTAATCTACCTGATCCAGATGTGGTCCTTACTGATGGATTATAGTTAGAATCCACAGAAATTATTATCATTTTTTAAATTTTGATTGGAAAAATCTTAATCTATAAAGTAATTACAGCTGTCATATAAATGTAGTTGAGAAAAAAATAAATTTACACAAAGTGAAAATGCTCAAGTAAAGTACAAATGTGGATGTTTATATATTTTGTTGCCTTCTATTTCATACATGTGGCTATTCTAAAATAAAGTAAAAGTTATTAGAATGAAGAAACTAATGTTAAAAAGAGCTTTTACACAAAACAGACAAAACCAATTAAAAGAATAAAACCAGAAAAAAAAATATTAGTTGAACAAATCATAAAATGTACAGTTAATCACATATGAACATCCTTAAGGTTGACGAATAAAATAAAGGTTTAAGAGGAATAAGGCGCTTTGACGAGTTAGAGTCACTGTAAATGATCCATTACTGATACTGACTAAGATGAGGTTTCCATGGAAACAGAAACAAAATAACCTGAGTTTCAAAACGCTGGTGTGATATTAGCACATTGTCTGTTAGTCTGATCATTTAAACACATTTCTGGTCATAATTACACAAACATGTAACTGCTTTTCAGTGTGAATGGAGTTTTAGCCCCAAACTCTCATTTAGAGCCAGTGTTGATAACGCGTTTCCCCTGAAGGTCGCCTGCTTCGGGGGTAAATCTGCAGCTGCTGAAGGGAGCGTGCGTCTGATTCATTTTTTTCACGACCACGAGGAAATTCGGCCGCCGAGTCTGACTCTCTTAGCTACCGACTCCCTGGACCGGTTTCTACCAGAGTAGAAACGGCGACGGACCGGCCGACTCCCAAACCGGCCACGAAAACGCACCGGTCTGCGGTTTTGCTGATGCTCCCACTGAATATAGGTGACAGGGAGGGGGGAGACGGGGTCGAGAGTGTTACCCAGAGGCATTTTCACTTGACACATGGGCTCAAACGGTGACCTTTTGCTTGTCTCTTCGCAGTCTGCTGATGTGTGATCTCTCTATATTTCTGGGCGTGTTAGGATTTCTCACTCTTTCACTCTGACTTCCTCTATTTCTCACATTAATAATGATGTGCATGAGTCTGACAGTAGCAAAACTGACACGTGTCCACTGAAGTTTGCTCCCGATGACATGAAGTCAGGATGTAAAATTAGCCTCCTGTCACGGGGCTGCATCACATCATGAAGCCACATTAGCAGACTTCATACATATCTGGACACATTCACAGTCCAAATTTAAAACTCTGGTCTTATAATCTGATAAATTCAACATGCTCTTACTGTTCTCAAATGACAGAGTATTTTCAGGTCAATTTACAAAGTAAAAGTCTTTGTTTTGCAGAAAAAAATGACCATTATACAAAGAATTATTAGGACAGTGTCACTATTACATCAACTGTTGCAGCTGTTTGAGATGGAGCTGATTTGAATCCTATTAAATTGTTTCATCCATTTTTTCGTTTAGTTTTCTATTTATTTATTTTAAAATACATGATTTATTCCATATGATGCTGGTACCTGACCTGTATCTTGTCATCTTATTCCTAATAGTTCCCTGATTGGGTCAGAGGGCCCGGCACTCTGGCTCTGCTGACTTGACGATCATGTTCATCGCCTGGGCGAACAAGGTTACCGAGATGGTGCAGCCTGTGATTATGCCAACTTCCAGCTTGTGCCACTCTGATGTTACTGCTCCCGCTGAGACTCTCATCCTGAACTGGTCGTTATAATCCAGGATTGCCACTATGCTGAAGAAGATCTTTTCTTCCACGCTCAGCAGTGAGATCATTCTGAACTGGTCAATCTTCCTTGAATCCTCCTCTTTGGGGATCCAGACTCCTTCAGCAAATCTCCACTGCTGCGCCACCTTCCCTCTCCTCCAGATGACTCTTAGGATCTTCCAGAGCCGCTTGAGCAGCAATGGGAAGTACTTGTAAACCTTGTACAGGATACCACTTGGTCCGGGGGCTGAGCTAGATCTTGTCTTCCTCACGATCACCAGGACTTCCTTCAGAAGTGGTTCCCTGGTGTCAAAGTCCTTGGCGGGAGGTGGTGGGTCTACAAGGATGTCACAGCGGCCCAGCTCCATCTGTCTGATGGGGTCACTGAAGGTGTTCTGGATGTGCCGATCTAGTTCCTCCTTTAAGCAGACAAGGTTACCAACTCGCTTCTGCCCCAGCAGCGATTTGGTAAAGCCAAAAGAATTGGCTATGAAAGAAGCACGTTTCCGGGCTCTCTCCTTTCGGGGCCTTCGGTGCCATTCTGCTCTGCGCAGAGTTCCTCAGAATGGCCCACAACTCTGCCAAAGGGGGGCGCTGCTCCTCGCTGCCTTCCTTATACTGTTTCCTGAGGGATTTCAGCTCCTGTCGGATCTTGTGGATCTTCACTGCCCTCTGGTTCAAGGTGTAGGTTGTCCGGGCAGGTCTCTTCTCCTCTGCACCGAGCCTCTCCTGGGCAAGACTGATGATGATGGTCGTCATTGGCTGATGATGATGGTTGTCATTGGCTGATGATGGTCGTCATTGGCTGATGATGATGGTCGTAGTTGACTGATAATGATGGTCATCATTGGCTGATGATGATGGTTGTCATTGCCTGCAGCCTCCGATCCACATCTCCCTTCAAAGACACTTCAAGTACCTTGTCGACATCCTCGTCGAACTGTTCCCAAACTGTCGTCTTACAGGCCTGTGGCCACTTGATCCGAACCTTGCCCAGGGAGAGACTTGGAGGGACTGGTTGGAGGGACCTGTAACTAACAAGTAATGAGGTATGTTTGTTGCTTGCCTTGTATTTTGACTTTATTCATCCTCGTATAGTTTCTTTTTTTATTTACTCTATTTTCTTCTAATTTATTTCTCTTTTTCTTTCCATTGATTTGTTCTTCTTTCCTTCATTTGTTTTGGTGCAACACCTGAATTTCCCCCAACAGATCAGGGCTTAACTAATCTTACACATTGTGGAGTAAAACTCACAATATTTCCCTGTGAAGTATAAAGTATCATGAAATGGAAACACTTAAGTGAATCACAGGTACCTCTGAATTACACATAAGTTCAGCAGTAAATGTACTTAGTTACTTTCCACCACTGTGAAGTACAATTGCAGCTCGATGCTCCGTTGATTAAAGAGCAGCAGCAGTTTAAAAAGAGCAGCAGCGTGTTTCACACTTCACGTTCTCCGTTTAAGCTCAAGAACCACTTTCATTTCTCCAAAGCTCATAAAGTGTCCACAGCGATAAACTCAAGTGTTGGACATATTCACACAGACCAGATACCAGTGGCAACAGACTGACTATAATTTCAGTCTAAATCTAAAACTAAAATAAATAAAGTAAAACTCACTATACCACAATGGACAAAAAAAAAACAACTCCATTACAAGTCCTGCATTCAAACTCTTACTTAAGTTTAAAGTCAAGAAATGTTGGAAAATGTACTTTAACTATCAAAAATTGAAGTGATAATTATGTGAAAAGCACCATTCAAAGTGTGATATTTATTACTGAAATACTATTGAATCATTGATGTGGGCATTGAAGTAGAGCTAATTTTAGTTGGATTAATATATAAAAATAAATATTTTACAAACTGATCGTGTGTCATATGTCAGAGTCTTTTAACCGTCAGATGTATGAAATATAGTTGTGCTTGGACTTAAAGTTACATTCCACCACTGGTGGACCCTTGTGAAATAAAATCCTGGACCCTGGTCTGGCCAAGTCTGAACTTTCCACCAAATACCACTGAAATCTGAAAAAACAGACAAACAAATGAAAATGAAAACACAAACAGATGAAATTATGAGCATTTGCATACCATTAGAGGGCCGTTTAATTAATTAAGATTGTGCTCATTTTGATTTTAGTGTGATTCAGATTTCTACCTGTTATAGGAAGTATTTCCTTCCCGCTGTCGCCAAATGCTTGTTCATTGGGGAAATGTTGGGTCTTTGTAAATAATAACTATAAAGAGTCTGGTCTATATGAAAGTGACCTGAGATAACCTCTGTTATGATTTGACGCTATATAAATAAAACTGACGTGACTCGCTCATTCTCCCCATTTACATCCATCCTTTGACTCCTTAGTTAACCCGCGGGTGTGGAGTGTAAATAAAAGAACAGAGAAAAGCTGCAGTGGGGTTAAATTCATTTTTACGTTGCTGGGACCACTTGAACAACCCTGAGCCCTGAGCTTCACCAAGACATCAAGAGAAATCTTGATATGTTCACACATGGGTATATGGGAATGTCTGTATTATCTGTGTGTGTGTGTGTGTGTGTGTGTGTGTGTGCACGTGTGTGTCTGTGCATATAAGTGGACACACTTCCTTCTCAGAGTGTTTCATAATTAACGTGGCCACTCCTTCCAGCCTCCCACATCTGCACTGAATCTGCCACTACCGATGAGCTTTAAACTTCGCAGCTCATCCGTCCTCTCTGACTCTCTGTTAGTCTCTGGATTTTATCTCTGACTTTTATTCAGACTACACTAGACCCCCCCCCCCCCCTCGGTTTAACCTTCTTTGACTCTCCCATCCCAGATTTCACCTTCACTCCTCAATCTCCCTCTTGAGCCTTTCAGCCACACGGGCAGACGGAAACGCTGGCTGTTCATTTGAGAACGAAATGTCACAGCAACTGTTTGATGCTCCAATGTCATAAATGGTTCTCGGAGGATAAAGCCCTATGTAGACACACCAAAGAGAGGTCTCAGACCCAGAGAAAAACGAGCTAAACTAGGCATTCATGAGTGAATTTTCACTAAGAGGGACCCAATCTGAAAGGGACCTGAGAAAAAGTCAGAAACCTGACAAAGAGGAGAATTAGACTCATTTCAAAAGACCTGCTCAAACTCAAGGCCAATCTATGCCTCTGCTTTGAACCTACGCCGTAGCCTGATTCGATCCCCTAAAATTTAACTACACGTCATGGTGATGCAGACCTCGAGAACTGTGACTGGTCGCTTGGTAGCGTCACACTTCTGGCTTCTCCCTCTCCTCCGATGTCATCTTTCACTTCTGCGTTGCAGTGAATTCAGGAAAACTAACTGCTGTTCAACGTCTGTCAGCCCCGACCCCATCAAGATCCATGGTAGCATCGCGTTTCCAGCTCCCCTTTCTTCGTCACTGTCATACAGAGCATCTCGTCCGTCATCATCTTTTTTTTTCTGTGTCGCAGGGATTTCAAGAAAACAAACTGCTTTTAAACATCTATTAGGTCCAACTCCATTAAGAACTGCTCAGTTTCAGTCGCCATTGTTGTGAAGTGATTCCAACAAACTCATGGGAAACATTGGTGAATAAACTCAACATACTGCCATTAAACGCCACTATTACCATTTTGGCGGTATAATTGCAGAGTGACAGCAACATAGAAGTATAAATGCCCACATCAGCGTAGGCCAGTTGCGGTTGCTAACGGCTTATCCAAGACTCGTCATTATGCGTCATTAGTGACAAGTGTAGGCTAGTGGGAATTTTAACATCCGTAAATGTGATTAATTACCTTGTCATCACAAAGCGATGGACAATACTTTTTTTATTCAGTTGCTGAACTGCCTCAGAGCACTATACTGAGCAGGGTTTTCAGACTCAGACTCAAACAAAATGTTGAAGGGTACATATAGTGCACCATGCAGTAAATAAGGAGTGAATCCTGGAACTTGTTTTCTTATGTTTTGCTCCTCTAGTCGTTGATCTCAGTGTCAGTCATTTTGAAAATGTCATTCCAGTCCCAGCTGATAAAGGCTCCGGTTGTGAGTTTACATGCACTGACACATGCACCTTTTTCATGTACCATGTCTTTCAGTTTGCAGTATTTCAGCCTCAACCACCGAATATATTCAACCGTGTGTGTTAGTTTTTGTGTGTGTATCATCCTCAAATCCTGCAGCAGCTGAAGCGCCGCAGGTGTTTGCTCTTTTGTTGGAGGAGCCTGTTGCTATAGCAATAGCTCCATAGTTACAGTTGATGTGCCTCCGGCACCCAGCGTTTTGTCTGGCAGGTAGGTGTAAGAGGCCACTGGCTCAGTAATGACTGTGTAATGATGCTTTGCAGTCACAAGCCAAACACCTGCAGCATCATATAGATTGTTTGAGTTGTGTTGCTTGGAAACTGCTTAAGTCCAAGTCCTTCTTGTCAAGTGACTTTAACAAAACCTGCAAAAAAGAGAGACCTGTTTAATGTTTATGTCTAAAGAGAATTTAATTTTAGTTTAATTATAGGAATAGAGATCTTATATGCATCCTAGTTCCAGATGAATTGAATCAAAATTAAACCTTTGCTCAACAGTCTGAGGTCATTTGAGGTAGTGCTTTCTGCTTCAGGAACCACTGTATAATATGCACTGCATGGTTATATAACAGACATTTCTCTTATTGTCCTTATCTTACTCTGCAGCCAGAAGCTATGTGTTGTAGCTGTATTTTTTTGTTTGTTTGTTTTTAGTCATACTACAAAATGACAGTATGGGCGTAAATAATTTACAAAATGGCTGCTCTGTTCACCTCAGCAGGTCAACACAAGGCTGTTTTTTATACTGATGCTCTTTATGTCCCTTTTTCTTATAAGGAAACTAATTCAGGAAACATTTTTGAGAAGTTTCTTATTTATCATCCTAAAGAGGCCTGAGAGAATCAATGAGCATTTAATTTCTATTTCAACCTGAATTTTGTTTTTAGCAAAAACCAATCTGCCATTTTGTTTTACTTCATTCAGTCGTATTCGAGCTGATTTCTCAGTAGCAACACATCTGCAGTTTTAGTTTAGCCGTCGCTGACAACAGTTTTGTGTTTTTAATGTGGATCAAATAAATACAACAATTTAAGAGTTCTGAGAGCTTCTCTTTCAAAGCTGAGTCACTCTTATCCACACTTTTTTTTATTTTTTTGCAGCTATCTTTACATGAATGAAGCTGGGTTGCTAGTTAATACTAGCTGTGTAGGAAGACGACATCCCCTTTGTTTATCACAGCTTTGTAAAACAAACAAACAAATGAAAAAAAAAAACATGACATGACCTGTTTGAGGTCAACAAATCAGAGCTGTGGGTTGCGAATCAGACGTGGAAACTGCCAGCTAATTCTTTTAAATGTGCATTTAATCAACGGTCTATTTGAAAACTGTGTCCACTTAATGTCTATTTTATTAAGCAGTTAGCTGTGGGCGATTTGCTAAACAAAAAAAAAAATCGAACCCTTGACACATACAACAACCTCACACGCCCTCATCTTTACCTCGTCTGCACGGCAAAGTTCAGTGACACTGAACAAAACCATCTGATTCACAGTAGTGATATTCTTGCTTGCTAATAAGATGCAACATGTATATATCGTTGCAGTGTTTCCCTGCATTCCCAGTCTTTGTGCTAATACCATGTAATCAGAATGGGAATAAGGGAAAACGTCCAAATTATTCGAACGTGGGAACATTCACCCACTATTCCAGAAGGAATGTCCCTATCGCTAGTCTCGTGGTCTCATAAGTTATGTTAAAATGTTAAAATGGTCCAAATGAGCTGTTTTATATTTGTAGCAGTTCATTAAGTGTTCCTGTTAGTTAGCTTAACTGATGTGTGTGTCTGCATCAATATTTTTTTTTGACATTTTGCCACCGGCCACCGGTTCGTGAACATGTATGGAGTTCTTTCTCCAGAAAGTTACAGAGAGTGTGGCACTGAGCAATTCCTGGTGACTCAGCCGCACATAATTACGTTCTGCTTGATATGATGTGAACGCAGCATGAGCCAGGCAAACTAACTGAACACACCTGAGTCAGAGTAACCGGATGAACAAAGCTCACTACCAATGGAATATTCACAACACTGTGTTTCACATATATCATACAACTGCACAGAGAGCTGACTCAGTGAAATACAGATTTTTGATACTGCAAACCGCAGTGATTTTACTGATTTTTATGTTGTGTGTCAGTCATGCATGTTTTCATAGTTGACATTTCACTGCTGTGTGTGTGAATGCTTATAAGGGCATTAATGTTGCCTCTGTGCAAGTGTGGTTATGTGTGTGTGTGCGTGTGTGTGTATGTGTGTGTATATGTGTGCATGTGTATGCATGTGTGTGCACGTATAACACTGTCTGGCAGGTTCCAGTCTCACCAAGTCCACTCTGCGATGGGATCACTGTTTGTGTGTGTGTATACACAATCATTGTAGCGTTCATGTGTTTATTTGGCAATAAATGCATGTGTGTGTATTTAGGCGTGTGTGAGCGCGTCATAAAAAATGGAGAAGGCTAAAGTAGGCCAGCGGTTCACAACACCACAGGGACTCGCTGGGGGGGAAGAAGTCACACTGAGACACCTCCCTGCCTTCCTCTTCGTCTCCATCCTCTCCTCCTCTGCCTCCTTCTTCCCTCCCTTCTGTCTCCTTTCCTCTCTCCTTCTATACCTCCTATCTTGGACTGCATTACTCTGCTGTATTATCAGGGGGTGGCTGTTAATCAGGAAGAGAGCAATCCTCTGTTAGTTGTTTGGTTGGGGGTCAAAGTGTCTCTAACCAAGACACTGATACTGAAGCCCTAACGGCGCCTACTCCAGGAGAACAAGGACCCTTTCTCTTTTTCCACTCTTTGTGTTTAAGATTTAATTGTTAATGTAAAAAAAAAAAAAAATGCAAGTTGCAAAACTTTTAGTCCAAGACATTCAAACGTTATCAGTGCTTTTTTTTTTCTCACTTTCCAATATTACTGAGTTTTCTGACAGTCCAGTAACTGATAAAAACCTTAATAATACCCTATTAAATAATAATATCACTCACAGGATAATAAGTGGTGTTATCAGTTAGAGGACAGCAGGCTCGTCCATGAGGCTGAGAACGAGGTAGAACAGCAGCGATGTCTATAAGAAGTTATTTATATACATCACAAAGCTTCAAACGTACTTTACACTATGTTCACTTCAAATCTAACACCTCACATCTTCCCCAGGTGGCCATCCTTGAAGCTCTGAGGGCTTTTGATTCAGACAGATTCAACTTTGTCAAATTCCACGGTGCTTTTGTTGACAACCAGCACATTTGTCTCGAGTTTGAAATGCTGGACATGAGTCTGTCTGATTTCTCGAGTAAGAAATCCATCTGCTCTCTCTCTCTGATGGAAATCCTCCATCAGGTATGTGTCACTTTTTACTCTAGAGTTATACTATGAGAGGCTAATGTAAAAAACCTACAGGAAGTGGACAGGAAAGCAGGAACACCTTTAAAATACAGTGCATTTGACCATTTACCAAACCGTACTCATGTTTCACCCATCAACCTTTTCAGTCTTGTATGGCACAGATGCAGTTTTCAGTGATATTTGTCACCCAAAATCCCTGATAATTTTGGAAAAATCGGGGCCCTTGATTTCAGATAGAGGCTTTTGTTTCCTAGTTGGCAACTGGCAACTTTTTTTTTTTCTGATTCAGATCAGACCAGTCTGTTATCTGACAGATGAGGACATACTGGCAGAAACTGAGGACCGGGACAACTTTGTGGATCTGCTGAAGAGGATGCTTCATCTGGACTTTGACAAACGGATAACGCCCAGCCAGCTTATTGAAGATCCCTTCATTTCCATGAGTGACCTTTTAGAGAGCTACCCCAACAGCCTCTAGTAAGTCTACATTAAGACGATGTGTATAGAACCTCTCTTATTATATGCATGAATGTGGTTGCTTAAGTCAATGATTGTTTTTTCTTCCAGCATGAAATCGTCCTGTGAATTGATGGAGGTCTGTCAGGATCAGAGTTTGATCCCTGAAAACATGGACTTTGAGGATCAATCATTCCAGCAGCCATGGCTGAACGTGCAGGCCTCCACCAGCACAGCCATCACTGCCACTCCACAGGGGCCTCTACTGAGGCTGCATCCGTCATGGCCAGAGCAAAGCCTCAGAGGAAAAGGACCTGGGCCGATTATAAAGCTTCCCATGCTGGGATTAGGTAGGTAATATTTAACTTGCCTGATTAATCATTCTCCTCACCTGCAAAGCCCTTAATGGTAAAACAGCATCTTATCTTAAAGAGTTCATACTATCCTATTACCCAAGTCGAAAACTTCACTCCCAGAATGCAGGTCTACTTGTGGTTCCTAGAGTCTACAAAAGTAGAATGGGAGGCTTTGCCTTCAGTTCTCGGGCACTTCTCCCGTGGAACCATCTTTCAATTTGAATCCAGAAGACAGACACCGCCTCCGTGCTTAAGAGCAGGCTTAAAACCTTCCTTTTTGGTAGAGTTTATAGATAGGGCCAGCTGAGGCTCAGCTTGAATCATCCTCTAGTTATGCTGCTATAGGCTTACATGGGATCCATGACTGCAAACCACCTACTGCCCGATTGATCCTGCTCATCACACACTGCTTCATTATTATAATCTTTATAATTATTATATATTATATTTGGTCTTATTATTAATATTGTTAATAGTCATGTTATGATATTAATTAGTTTAATTATTTATCTCATTATTGTTATAAATATTTATATTATACCTGTATTGTGCTATGCTCTCTCACCTCCCTCCTGCCCTCCCATCTCTCCCTCTCTCTCTCTCTCTCTCTCTCTCTCTCTCTCTCTCTCCCTCTCCCTTTCTCTCTATCTCTTATCTCTAGCTCTCTCAACACATCTGGTTGAATTCTAGCCTAATTCTAGCTTTGAGAAAGAGTTATTTGATTTGACATGGGCAAATATTAATGTCCAAGGTGTGGATATACTTTGGGACATTTACAGCTGGTGTGGTAACTTTGAGGAATGGCTGAAAAACATCAACAAATATTAACATGCTCAAAGTTGGCCTGTATTTTCAACTGTAAATTTGAGAAGAAGCCATCTTGTAAAATGTCTGGGCAGAGAAAGAGAAAAAAGTCTGTATTTTCTGAAAAACATGCATATGGAAAACAAGGAATAAATTCACAGTGTGTGTATTCTGTGTACGACAGACTGTATACTGTATGTCGGGGGAGTGTGGGGTAATATTTTGGGGGGAAAGATATGGGAGGGCTTGATTATGAAGTGGGGCGACAAACAGTTTATTTCTGCTCTGGTTAGCAAACACAGCAGGCTCCATCCGCAGAGCCCAGGAATAGAAAGTAAAAAAGAGAAGAGATGACGCATGAAAAAAACACAAACACAAACAAAAAATACAGGAGGAATAGAGGAATGAAAGAGAATGAGACCTGAGGAATGAAAAGAAGATAAAAGAGGGAGAAAAAAAACAGTGATGGGTGTTTGAATAAAATTCATATTAATGTTAGTGGCCCCATCCAGCTATAATGGCCATAAACTAGAAGTTAAAACTAGGATGGAAAAAAATGTAGTGATAAATTTGCTATTAGCTTCTGAGTGTTCACATAACGAAACAATTCAAGACAGCTGTGTAATTCTAAAGCTGGTTGACCTTGAATGACAGGCTTTGGTTGACGTGAACCATCCGTATTTATTTCAAAGAGTTGCGCACCATGTTAGATTTATGTATGCTTTCAGAGAGAATTCCCAGTTAACCAATTGAAATTACATGTTGGACGTTCACATGAATGGTATTTACAATTTGGAAGGTTGGTAATGGGTGGTAACCCCCTTATGACATTACCATAGCATAAAGTACTCATGTAACATGCGGCATGAATAGCTGACAGGAGTTCAGTTATGAGTATCTTGAACTATGGGTGGCAATGGATGAAAAGTCATATGATCATCAGGGATTAAGAAATTAAGATTCATATCCACCAAGAATGGCCTTTTTCACAGGGGAAATGTTGACACATCACTGTGGGGAAAGCACAGGTGTGAATAATTTAATCAGTGATGACCGATTCACTTAGCTGCCACAGTGTCAGGGCCCTTTTATTGTACATGCTGGCTCACTGTAACACTGTCGTGATTCCTGGGACATTCTAATAGAACAGAGCCATTAATATAATTAGTAACACATCTATGACCAGTCAAAGCTAACTCTGAGGAGCTCACATTAACTGTGGCTGCACTTAAGAAAGCCTTGTTGCACGCAACAAGGACTGTGGATTGTGGACTGTGGAAGGGAGCGCTTCACAGCCAGTATGGAGAGGATGAACCATCACAACATATGAGTGTTGTGTTAAAATAGGCTCAGAAAAGAAATACGAACCTTTAACAATCCTTTAACAATAAACCAGGACACAGCATCTCATTTCCATATGTTCGGCAAGCAGCATCCTCATGAACCAAGCTCCAAGGCCAGATTCTTTTCTCATTAACATGTATTTGTTAGGGAGTAAACTAATGAGACTTGATACAATTTAGTCTGCACGTATAGAGATATAGGTCATACAATAACCCCAGGTCTGCTACTACACACGTACCCAGCTGACTGTATTGTGTCTGTTCAAGGAAGCTCCAGTTGTCAGGACTGTGAATAATGGAACAACATCGAATTCACACTAGTGAGCAATTTGATTTATGGGTCACTCTGCTCTGACAGTGAGCACTGAGAGTCTTTCTTGTGCAGCTGCAAGCATAAACTGGCATCTATTTTTCTGTTGTTACAGTGTTGCCTTCCATGCCTATTCTTTATTTTGATGAAGAAATATGGCAAAGAAGGGAGTGTTAATTACCCAGCATTGATATAAAAAGACAAGGTCAAAACCTAGTATATGGCTGCACAGATCTCTATTCATTTGCTCCTCTCCTACTCCCTGTGCTCACATATACAGTATACCAAAAAACCAATAACGCTGTTTTCATTTATACACTTCACAGATTTTCTGTTTCTGTTGTCAGGTAATGCAACATATGAAATAGTGAGTAACACGTGGCCCATTGAGATGAAATATTAACAAGCAGTCACTTCCAAGACATTTCCAAAATGCTGCTCAGCTGCTAAAATCCTGATTCTATAAGCACAACGTCCTCTGCCAAAATCAACATACACATAAGGTAAAGACATTGGCTGTGCTGTGAATTCAGCTGTATTGTACAATAGTCAGTCATAGAGAAAGTTAAATGCTAATTCTCATCTATGTAGCTCCTGTGCGGTTAATTGAATTATATGCATTGAGAGTGTGCCTGTGTGCGTCTGAAAAATTGGTAAGTGTAACGACAAAGGTGCTAAGTTGGCAACACTGCCCGTGAAAGCCCCCCGATGACGCGATGGAAACTCTTTGCTCCAATTCATTTTGAGACAACAATGGTCGATGGGGAAACGCCAGCACTCGACCGGACGGCGACTGGTGTCACTTCATCACTCACTCGCTCACTCACTCAGCAACATATGCATTTTTAGGCCTGACCCTGCTGTTATTATCTGGCCAGAAATAAGAAAACATCCATAAAATTCTTTCAGAGCTCACCACAGATCAAAGCAATGGACCCAACTGTTCACAAAGTAATATTTAATTTTTTCAATTTTCTCACAAAGAATAGCTTGACTCTTTATTACATTTACACCTGCCATGAAAAATAATGAAGTTACATTTGGTAGAGAGGCAACAGATCATGGAAGTTTTATTGTTTATTTTATTGACAATGACAGGTACAATTGTAGCTAGATTTGGGTTTTTCTATTTGTTCAACGTTATTGAAAAGGATTTTCATTATGTTGCTTGCAGTATGAAAGCAGAGCAACAAGAGGAGAGAAAATACAGGAGCAGGTGATGTGGTACAGCAAGTGTTTGTTATGCCCAGCGTGGCCTATCATAATTTATTCCCTCAGTGCTAAGAAGCCAGGGAGGTGGGGAGGGTCTTCATGTTTTGGCATGAACAAAGGGGATTAAATGTGTCTAATGCCCATGTTGATGAGCAGTGCCCCCAATTTGATATCACTACAGCATTTGGCCTCAAATGCAACAACAACAGCACGTGACCATGAGTGGGATATGATAGCTGTAAGAGGAATTAACCCCAAATTACTAGAAAACACCAAACAGAATAAGGCTGACGTTCAGGGATGGCATGTGTTTTGTTTTGTTTTTTTAATGTGTACAGAGACCATCATGGTTGTCCTATTATAATAAAAGACCCCCAGCTCCGTATCGATTCACATCCTGTTTCCTGTCCCCGGTTTTGTCATTGAGTACTGTGTCTCCAATGACAGAAAAGCAGATCCTTGTATATTTTGGCCAAATTTAACAATTTTAGAGACCGATTACCTCACTTATGAAGCAAAATATCAGTGGTGGAAACTTACTGATCGAACACCTTTTGGTTTGGCCTAATGATTGATCTTCCAGGGGATAAACAAAGTCTTGGATTTTTTTTTTTAATCTTGAAACAATTAATCCAACATCAGTCTCTTTTTGTCAATGTGAACAGAAAGAATTGTTGTTGCATCTTTTTTTTTTGGTGGGAGGGGGGTGACTAGATAAGAACAAGATTATGAGACCTACTTGTGAGCAATCACGATGCATTTGTCATCATTGCTGAATTTTTAGCCAAGAAAGAAAAGTGGGGAAGTCGGTTAATGGATTTTCATGAAATTTAGTTCAAACATTCATCTTCCACACAGAATCCCTCCTCCTGACTTTGGCATTCATCTGACTTTTCGTCTAGCACCACCAACAGCTCAAAGTTTTCCTATATTCGCCCCAAAATCTCAACCTCTACTCCACGGGTTGTCACGTTCATTTTTTCCAGACAATTAACCCTGAGGCTTTGGTGATCCTCTGCCTTTTCCTCTCACTCCACCATGGGGTTCACAGTCATTATTTTTGGCAAAATATCTCAAAAACTGTTGGATCAATATTTGGTTCAGATGGCTGCAGACTCCCAGTCTTGTTGAGTGCTAATAAGTATTGATTGTGAGAGTTAAATTGGCCCTAGTAGTGCACCTGAGACAGCTTCCAGGTGACTGCTGGGCTGAGACAACAAAGGGAAAAAATGCGGAAAAAAATGATGCTTTATTAGATTTGGGGGGATGAATCACTTCACTGAAACATGGAAGATACACAAATGAAATATTCACAAAATGAAAGTTCATAACAGACGGGACGCCTTTGTTATTGTCGCTCTGTCCATCATTGCTGTCAGCTAAGGTTAGTATCGTACAGTGGAACAGACACAACCAGTCATCCAATAAAATCAAATGAAAGCAGAAATGAGCAGGAGGGTTGGTAGTGTGACTGTTATCTTATCGTGCTGGTAATGAATAAACTAATGGTCGTTCGGGTTCATGAACCAGGCAGAAAGAGAGACGCAGACGGAAAGACAGGGAGGTAACAGGTGAGGTACTTATTCAGGGTTTTTTGACAGTATTTTTTGTTCAGGACACACATTGTTCCTAAAGTGATTGAAACATATCTCTGCCAGAGAGGGGCCATATTTTATATTACCTAAATGGAAGCCAGCAGCTTGTCCTTGTGACCTACTTTTCACAGTTCACTGAGCATGATTTCTATTCCTCTAAACATTTGGGCTTGTTTTTTTTTTTTTTCTTTTTTCAATTTTAAACCTGGCATCGCAGCTACTTCCACGTGCACATGTACACATAAACATGTGCAGCCAATAAACAGCCAATTGCAGATAGAGACCCACACATGTGTCCACACAAAGCATCTCCTGTTGCTCAGCTCCTCTATCTTCCTTTATGCTTTTGTGTGTGTGTGTCTCTGTGTGTGTCTGTGTTTGTGTGTGTAAGAATGCCCACGACCCCCACCACCATCGTTACCCCCAGGGGCCTTGGGCATTCATCAGCATGTTTATCCCCCCTCCCCATTTACCCCTCCAGCATTACCCAATTTCATCCAGAGACCCCCCTTAATATGCCTCCTCCCCCCTTTGCCCCCCCTTTTGTTTTGCTTCTCTGTCTCACACCATTAAACAAGGCTGGTTGTTTTGATGGCATCAGATAGCACACTTTTTTTTACATAATCTCAAACTGTCTCATCCTTTGGAACCACACAAAGAGAGAGAGAGAGGGAAATTAATCTCCTTCAAATAGGCTGATTTCCTTGGGAAAAAAAGAGACGTTGCCAGTGTGTGCACTCCCTTTGAGATCCAACACTCTCAGATGAATGGCAAATGATGGAAAGCTTTGAGAAAGGAGGAGGGAGGGAGGGAGGGAGGTGAGGAGGAGGAGGAGGAGTGTCAAAGTTTTAGGAAGGAGAGAAGTTGGAGGAAATGGAAAAAGTGTCAGGAAATGTAAGAGGAAAAAGTTTGATTATGAGAGGAGGAAAAGGAAGGAAGGAATCTTGCGATGAAGATGGAGGAAATAGGAAAGGAGTTAATTGGTTATAGAATTGGAGGGACGTGGAGGTAGGGGAGGAGCAGACTTAGATTAAAGGAGGAGAGAGGAGAAAAAGATGCCACTGGAAATTACAAAGTTTTCTGGATAGATAGGATGGTAAAATCTCTTGGAAAATGATTAAGAAGGTGGGGAGGAAAAGGAGTAGAAATGTCTTTAAAAAGAGGGAGGGAAAAGTCTGAGGAGGAGAGAGCGGTGGAGGAATGAAAACGGGAGTATTTTAGGAAAAAGGATGGAGGGAGGAGGAGGTATGAAGCATCCCTTTGAGGAGCAGGTGGGAGGCGGTAGAGGAGGAATATTTCTAAGGAAAGCAAGGTAAAGATGGAGAGAGCAGAGGGAAAAAGTTTCTGAGGGGAAAAGGAGGTAAAAAGTCAAAGGTTTTTGGTGATGAAGAGCAAAGCACAAGAAAGAAGAGGAGGAGAAATGTTTCTGGAAAGGAGGGGAAGGGACAAAGCTTTTAAGGAAGAGGAGAGATGGGGGGTGCTTTTAAGGACCTAAAAAACTATGTAAGAAATTTATGGAAGGATATGATGGAGAGAAGTCTATGAGAGAAGGGGAGGAGGTAGAAGAAAAAAGAAAGGAAATGTTGGAAATGTGCATGAGATATTTTTTTTAAATTCTTGAAAGTTGAAAAAAGGGGAGAGAAACAATTCTGGGGAAAAGAGGAAGGAGGAAAATGTCTGAGTAGGAGGAAAGATGCGAGAGTTGGTGAAAAGGGATGGAAGAAGAAAGGGAGGAGAGAAATACAAGAATTTGAGAGGAGAAAATGTCCTTTAAAGGGTTTTGGAAGATGAAGAACGTGAGGGAGAAGACTAAGACAAATGTTTGGAAAAGGGGGAGGAGGACAAAAAGTCTGAGGAAGAGAAAAGTGGTGAAAGCGTGGAAGGTTGAACAAATAGATTTTCTTTAGGAAAGGCAAGAATGAAGCAGAGGAGGAAGGAAGAAAGATTCTTTGCAATGGGAAAGAGGAAGAGGAGGAGCAGAAAAGGAAAGATGATGGATGAGAAGAAGGAGGAGAGAAATGTCAGGGTTTAGGGAGGATAAAAGGAAACCTCGAGTTTATTTTATGGAAAGAAAGGGAGGTTGAAAAAGCCTCTTGGAAATGGAGAAAGCAGGGAGGAAGAGGAGGAGAGATGTCTCTTTGAAAAAAGAGGGGAGAAAAAAGTTGGGGGATGAGAAAGAGATGGAAGTACAGTGAAACAGAACAGTTTCAGGAAGGGAAGGACGGAATGAGGATTATTAGGAAACATTTGGGGAAAGAAGTAGGTTAAAAAAATCTTGGCAGATGAAGAAAGTGATGAGGAAGAGGGGGAGGAGGACAAAAAGTCTGAGGAAGAGAAAGAGGTGGAGGAAGAACAAAAAAGTAGGAAAAGTTTCAGGGAAAGCAAGGATGGAGAGGGGGAGATGTCCTGGGAAAACGGGAGGGAGGGAAGGGAGGAGGGATGAAGAGGACGGGGGGAGGAGGAAGGGGGGGCATCAACAATCCCTTTTACCCCTCCCCAGATGATGAGTAGGAGCAGGCTGCCGAGCGCGCTGCACTCCGCCGTGCGTCTGCGTCCCTCTCAGCCACCAAGTGCCCAAAGCACCGATCCAAACCGAGCCGAGCCACGGCGTGCGTCTGCGCCCCCCACCCCCTCGCCCCCCACGGCACCACCACAAGAAAAAAGAAACCTCATCCCCGCCTCCTCCTCCTCCAACGAGACACCACCACCGCCACCACAACCACCACCCCACCCTCGCCTCGCCACCTCCGACCGCCGCGCTGCGAACGATGGAGCCGTGACCAGCTCCAGTGAGCTCAAGCGAACCGAGCGTGCGGAGGGAGCAGCGGCTACGCGGAGACACAGCTGAGACCAGGCGGCTATGGAGGAGCAGCGCGGGGAGGCTGGAGTCTAGACTGCGACGCAGAGAGAGGAAGAAGCCCCACACGCTCACTTGGTCCGGATTACTTTTCTTTTTTAAAAAACAAACTATCCCCACTGTTAGACCAGGGACTTTTGTACGTATTTTTTCCACGCTGATCATCTTAGGTTATCACTGGGCGAGGATGCAGGGGAAGCAGGCGAGCTTTTGCACGGGATGCTGGAGACTAATGCTGCTGTCGTGCGTCCTGGCTCTGCACTTGATCCCGCCGTCGGTCCACGGTAAGAGACCTGACCCTCCGCCGTGCACTTTCACCGTGCAAAAAATAAAACAAAAATAGAAATAGATTACATTTAGAAATACACATTTATTGCTCCATATATATATATATATATATATATATATATATATATATATATATATATATTTGCTGCTGCTGCTGCAGCAGAGGCATGTCCTCTCCTGTGGATTTCAGGGTACCTAAACACACTCCCACAGGGCAGCCAGAAAGGAGGTCAGTGAGGCTGGGATTGTAGGTTAGGAAGCACTAAGTCTACTGGTTGGTGCATTTCGGTGAAATTATTCCAAACACCTCACTTCTCCTGACAATTTCCTGGTGGCGGCAGGTTGGAATAAACAAGATTTTTGCAGAAGCTGTCATCAAAAAGAAAAATAAAAGGTGGCTAACAAACATTGATTTAATAGAAACTAGAGCAGATGTGCCCTTGATATCATACCGTAGTATTAGCAGTTTTCATTGGGATTTTACGTCGCGCTGATGAGACACAAATGACACGATTAAACCGCTGAAAGAGGGGGGGGGTGTCATTATTTAACAATGTGCTCCTGCAGAAATATTCTGGAGACGCCTCGGGTCACAAAGAAATGGCATAAACCGAAATTAGGTCACAATAAAGACACAAGTTGACAGTCTGAGTCCCCCTGAATATTATAGAGAGGGGGTGACAATGGGGTCACTAGAAACCCTTTGGACATTATGGACACACTGCAAGTCATGATGTTAGGACATTAATACTAATATCTAAAGCTCCTTCATTATGAGTCTATACAATAACACGATCTAACATCGTTGTAGTCACTGACACAGAAGCGCTTTTAGCGGGCGAACCACAGCACGAAACCCGGTCACCAAATCAGCACCTGGAGGCACCGGAGGCTCCCTGCATGGCCGCCGTAATCCTGGAGCTCTGGGGCAGAGTGACGGCGTCCGGGCCGATGCTGGAAACCCTGGGTCCCTGGAGGCGCACTGGCACTGCAGGCACACAAAGGCGAGGATTAGGGCTGGGGGGGGGGGGGGGGGTGAATAATTCATGAAGGGATCTGAACGGACATTCTGATACAGAGAGAGAGAGAGAGGAGTAAACAGTAAAAAAGACATGGAGTCTCTCTCTCTCTCTTGGTTTCTGTGTCTCTTTGTCTGAGATTCATTGCGCATGGCGGGGGCTACATTACTGTCACATTAATGATGCAGGAGCGTGCGGGAGATGAAATCAGTCTGGCGTTATAATCTAATATAATCTGGCCGATTCTTCTATCGGGGATGGACGCAATTCGGGGGGTGCAGTAAAGTGAAGCCCCCCCCATGAAGAATTTAAAAAAAAAAATTGTGTTTCTTTTATTTGGACCTGAAAAAAAACCTGTCTGGAAGCTTTGCTTTCTAAAGGAAAGAACATTTCAGTGGAACATCCAAGAGCAATGTTCCCTGTCAGATGAGCCAAATGTGATTTTTATAGCACACGGGCCAAATACTGTCATCTCAGCCACCCCCCCCCCCAATGGATTGGTTGTAGTGTGGGTTTTTTGTTTTTTGGCAAGTGCATTTGTTCCCCCAAACTGTTCCCCAATGCCATTGCATGAACATAGGATAAGAGAACGTCCAACCGGGTTTTTATCGGCATGTGTGGCTCCCTTTAAAGGGATTTGGGGTCAAATATGGCAGTCTGTTTTTTTGTTTGTTTGTTTTTGGGAGTTAGATGAGAAGATCAGCACCGCTGTCATGTCTGCTGCCGCCAGCGGGCGGTTATCCTAGTTTAGCACATTGAGCGGAAGTGGGGGGAGCTAGGCTCTGTCAAAAGATTTTTTAAAAAAAAGGAAAACCTCCCTGCACCTCTCATATTCACTGGCAGCACTTTATATCTTGCTGGTTTAATCTGTAATAAAAGCGGAGTGTAAAAATTGGTTTTCTCGAGTTTTCCCTCGTCGCTCTGCAGCCGCTCGGTGGCAACAGGTTTATTTCCCCAAATGTTAAACCATTCCTTAAAAGATGCAAATGAATGTTACATCAGAACCAGAAACCTTCACAGGAATGACACAGGATATATTGGAGTGATACTGTCAAAGCCCTAAAAATGAGAGTCTGGGACTCGTGGTCTGACCAGAGTTCAGGGTTCGACCCCCTACAGAGTCTTGCCAAACAACCTGCCCTTTAGCAAAGCACGTTGCCACCGTGCAGAAATACACCGGCTGGCACCTACACTGGGCGGGTGGCCAGCAAAAGAGAATTTCAATTTACCACTTCCAGAAATCCCCCATCATATTAAACATCTTTTTTAAACTACTGGGCCAGTGAAAAAAATCTGAGTCAGATCTTTTCTCAGCCAGTTTCTGCTACGAGTACACTTTTTTTTTAAAGACAGAACAAAGCAGGTTGCTGCACTAGAATGAAGACAACAGGTTCATCTGTTGAAGGTGGAAGTTTTCTCGCCACACCAGACGATTTATTCTCCACTTCTTCTGGGTAATAAGACGTTTGGGACTCAGTGATAGACGCGCTAGCCGCTGGCTGTACTTGGGCTCGGCTCTCCCGGCGGGAATGCGAACGTCTGAGCCACATTTCAGGCCAATCCATCCAGTTGCAGTTGGGATATTTCTTTCAGTGACATCTGTAGGACCTACAGCTGTTTTTATGAGATGGAGATTTTAATGTGCGAAGGGATTAGTGGGGGATATTGAAATGACAAAATACCACTTGACCATCTTAAACTCAGATATGAGCACTAATAGTTGCTCTGAAACTGCCCTTGAGGAGGGAGTTCCTGTCGGCTCAAACCCAGGTGGAGATTTGACAAAAAAACAGGTTGGCAGATCTGGTGCAGACCCCTTAAAACCACCTTGGGCTAACCCTCCTCCTCCAGCCCATCCACGCACACACGCGCACATTTTCTCGCTTCGCCGGCGGAGCGTGGAGGCGGCAGCTTGCCCCACATCTGCGAACGATGCTTCGACGACCGAGGCCGACCAGGACGCTGCCAGTCATTTCCTGTCGGCTCTTTTTTCTCTCCTGTGGCCATTTGCAATCCTCCTCCTCCTTCTCCTCGTTCTTCTTATGTGTGTTTAACACAGACGATAAGCCGCCGTCTCTCCCCTCCCCCATGCTTTTTTTTTTTTTTTGAGGCTGGTAGACAGGTGATTGATGGAGTAACGGATTCTCGTTTTTTGCGGTCGTTCAGCCTCTCCTCTCCCTCTCTCTTCATCCTCCTCTCTCCGTCCCCCTCCTCCTCTGGCCTCCTGACACATATCTGCTGGCTGACAGATTATCTTTGATGTGCCATGGGTCAATCTTCAAACCAAATCCTCCCTCCGTGACTCCACTAACCCAATCCACCCTTTTTTTTATAACACCCTGATGACCCCCCCCCCCCCATCACATATATAAAATCGTCTATAGTTACGATTATTGGTTTTGTGAACATGGCTTTGCACTCGTTCTCGCCCTTCTCTAATCTTCCTCCTCTTCCATGGTCTCCATGGAAACCATACACATGTCCGTTAACACCGGCCAGCAGAACAGTGTGTTCATGTTGACACCATAATGTGCTCACGCCTTGAATTTCATTTAGGCTCAAAAATTTTGGTTGGATTATGGCACACGCTGATTTTTCTTGCTAAGTCTGGCGGCTGGATGCCTGCTGACCATGCATGAATGCATGTGATGTGTATGTGTGATTGTTCAAAGCCACTGGCAATGGTTGTAGCACATCATTACCAGCTTAAATTTTTGATATCGTCATTTGCTCCAGTGTATTTGTTATGTCTATGTAACGATTTTCATTTGCAGTGTGTTTCATTTCCATCAGACCTAAGGTTCAGTTGGTTTTTCGTCTCAAATCCGAGTGACAGAAAGAATCTGTAGCCGTTTCAGAGAAAATCTGTCTCTATGTCTTTAAAGTCGCCCCGTCTGGCGCCTCTCAGTTCATTTACAGGCGGTATCTTGATGATATTTTGGGAGCTGTCATGTTCAGATCCTCTAATTTGGCAGATGCGGGGAAATGGTTTTCTTCAAAAGGTGCGTCGAGAAAGAAAAGGTCAAAAACTCCGCCGACACTCATAGAGGGAAATAGTGCAATCTTTGGTTACAGCCTCAGTTGATTCAAGCTATTGAGCTTGATTGCTTCTTGTAAAATGGAGATTCTTTGCGCCCCCCGGGGGGGGGGGCAGGTAGACACTAAAAGTTTTCCCACGGCACTAAACCGGAACCATTGGTGGCTAATAGGTTTCTCATCCGGATAAATCTGTTTGTTGGGAAACTAAGTGACCCCTAATCTCATTTGCGCCGTCCTCCCACCTGCATCCGCCGACGGGCCCAATATTAGCATCCGCCGGTGGCCACAAGCTCGACCCGGCCAGCAGCACTGCACTGCTCCTGGGTGTGTGCGTTTATTTCAACCTCCTCAGAGGTGCAAATGGCCTCGTGCAACAAAGGAATTACATTTTGTGAAACGGGTGTAAAAATGTGAGGCACACGTTGCGTGTTGTGGGTGCGAACCATACGAGAATTAAGTTCATTTTTCGCAGTTTCCAGTATGAGATAAAAGCCTGAGGTGATTTGTCAATGCATATGTTAAATTTCATAGAAAACACACTCAGCCCTGGCATTTGAAAACCCACTGTGTCACCTGAGAGGTGCGCGTCCCCTTTGTGCCGCCGTTCCTCCTCCACATTGCCGTCATTGTGGGTGCCCAGGTGTTTTTTGTTTTTTTTTTTCCGCTGCTGCTCTGACTCACAGGTGTGACAGCTGTTTGGGAGGTGACCCCTCCCCCTTCTCTCCCCCGGTGGTGTCGTCCAGGAGTTTTTGCCGCAGGTGGAGAAGGTCATCGAACAACAAAAAGTTTCACAAGCAGGCGGAAAGTGGGGGGGCTGTGTCTGCCCTTCCTGCTCAAAGTCAAAACAATTACTGTATGTGTGCTGTTTTCTTTCTTTTTTTTTTGGCAGTGCTGAGTTGGCGTTGCTCTCGAACTCGGGTTTGCCCTTGAAGAGTAATTTACATGTTTGTGTGCATGTGTTCATGAGGGCCGTTGGTTCTCAAAACTAGGGGTGGCAGGCTCCCATGCTGGGGGAGCATAGAACCACTGCAGGTGACATGTGGATGACCAGGGGACAAATATGGAGTGAAACTCAGGTGAATGAATACGATTTATGTAGGGAAAACAAAGAGGAGTTCACTGATGCTATCGCACTGACTTTTATTTCACTTCAAACGTTGTTAATGATAGAAAACCACAGGTGTAGGTGTGTGTGTGTGTGTGTTTGTGTGTGTGTATGTGTGTTTGCGTGTGCGTGCGTGTACATGTGCGTGTGCACTAGAGACAAGGTGGAAAAAAGATTGAAGCGGGAGCAAGAGCATATCTCTTTGTTTGTGCGTAGGCATGGACCTGTCTTTCCACCTTAGCTGTGCTACACCACTTTTGCTTTCAATCTATGTGCCTTAAAGTGTGTGTGTGTGTGTGTGTGTGTGTGTGTGTGTGTGTGTGTGTGTGTGTGTGAGTGTGTGTTTTTGTCAGTGTGTTACGTGGGTGCTAGACTGTCTGTGTGTCCATGTGTCCTTCCTGAAACGAGTCATCGGGTTCATGCTCATGCAACAGCTCCCCTCTCCTCTCCTGCTGCAGACTGTCATATTAGCATTCAGCCCACCCATCACAGCCCCTTGTGAACACACACACACGCACAAATGTGACTTGAAAAAAGACACACGCTCACACACACACACACACACACGCACGCACACGCACTTGTCATGGCAACACACCAGGTTCGGTAGGCAGAGAGAAAATTAGACAAGTGGATTTGTTTGGTTTGGTTTGTATGATGCTATTTTTTCACACGTTTTGCCTCAAAGATTAAAATGGAAAAAAGAACATTAAAGCTCGAATGATGGGAATTTTCTCTCAATTAACTAATCAATTAATTGAGAGAAAATTTCAACCCTTATCTGGTTCAAGCTTTTAAAATGTGAATATTTTCTGGGTTTTTACTTATGGTAAATTTAATATTTTTTAGGTTTTGATGGTCGATTTAATTTGAGAATGTCACCTTGGGCTTTTCGCGGTTTCTGATGTTCTATAGACTAAATGGTTAAGTGATAATTGAAATAATCATTAGCTGTGACCCTAAAGACATTGACAAACCATAGAGATAACACAGTTTGTTATAATAAACATGAAAAATCAGCAATGTTTTCTGCTGAAGTTGATACAGATTAGTGAGGAAATGTGCAGACGGCAAAAACGTTCATGGCAGCTGAGATAAAATGAGATAAAACACGGAACGTGCCAGAAATGTGGAAAAAGGTGGTGAGCTCAGCCTCTGCTTTCCCCACAGACTCAGACCAAGGTAGAGTCAGGTATGATATTTCAGTTTTTTGCATATCTAACCTGTAAAATGCCCAGATTCTCAGGCGTAGTGGTGACGTAATGGTTATGGCGCATTTTACTTTGCCACAACGTCCCCAGTTTGATTCCCAGGCAGGGGACAGTGCCGCTGCCAAACCTGTCTCTCTCTCCATGTTTCCTCTCTCTCTCTCTCTACTTATTGATTGAAAAAAAAATTTGAAAAAATTCATGAGCAGATTGGTTCAAAATGATTTTGACAGATTTCAAGGCCCTTCCACACGACTCTGTCTCCAGACACAAATGACGATTCTGGGATATGTTCAGTCCAAATTCTCACTTTTCACAATATCTGTGAATGATTACTACAGTGTTTGTTATGAAAGATTAAGAAAAGATTGTGTTTCATGCAAGTTGAGACAAAAAAAATACTCAAATTGGTTAAGGTTAGAGAAAGATTGTAGTTACAGTTAATAAAAAGATCCTCATTGCAGGTTTGTGACCGGATGCGACAAACGTTACTGTTTTCACTCGTGATTCGTGATTTTTATCTGTTTATATCCAAAATAAAATACATAAATTTAATAAATATATGACATTTTTTTAAATAAAAACTGAAAATAGTAGAAAAAGATGTACATGACAAATTTCATTTAATTTGAATGAAAAATAAACACTCACAGTTTAAGAAGGGAGATGTGTGTAAGAACACACATACACACAGAGATGTACATATATGCATACAGTAAATACTTACACACTTGAATTTTAATTGATTGTTGAAAAATCAGGTCACTAGGGGGGAGAACAACTGTAAATGTGGATGCATGGATGCACACATACAGTACACATGCACTTACTTGTACATGCACACACGCGCACACACACACACTCACACACACCTGTCAAATTTAATTTCGCTTGTCACTTTAGCATCACAAAGGAAAAGCTTGTGTGTTTAAAAGCGGGAATCTTATTTGTATGGCCTCATATACATGCATGCATGCACGCATATACGCAAACATGCAAACACACACACACCCACACAAACGCGCACACACACACACACACACACACACACACACATACAAAGAAATTGCACGGTTTCACAGTCTCATAAAACTGTGTGTGTGTGTGTGTGTGTGTGTGTGTGTGTGCCCCTGTGTGCCTGAATGTGTGTTTAACGTGTGCGGGTTGCAGATCTTGTCAGTGTTCTCATCGCAGTGGCAACTCCAGTGGGGCCAGGGCCGTTACCATGGCAACACATCCTTCCTCCATCTCACCACCTGTGGATTCATAAACGGGAGGATTTTACGTGATGGGAAGGAGGGAAAAAAAAGAGACGAAGAAATAGAGGAAGGATTTATTTGACAAGGACAATGGAAAAGAGAGGGATGAAAAAATAAAATCTATGGAACAAGATGTGAGAGGTGAGGAGGAGGTCAGGGGACGGAGGACACCGAGTGAACCAAAAAAAAAGGAAAAAAAAAGACAAGTGAAATGAAGGAGGGAGCGAGATCGAGCGCAGGAAGAACTGATGCCGAGGTTTTCAATTAGAGCCCAAACGCGGACGGCTGCATTTCCTCTTTATATCAATATTAACGGGCAGCATTGAGTAAAGATAAAAAGGCCTCATGTCTTATTCATTAGGGCGAGTGAGTGGGGGAACAGGGGAGGAGACGGAGAATGTGTGTGTGTGTGTGTGTGTGTTCAGGTATTTGAGGCTGAAATCAATGAGAAAGAGTAAAAGCGGCTCAACCTCTGTCTGCCCCCCCCCTCCTGGATTCATCCCTCTAATCTGTCGTCCATCACCATTTTTTATTAACACATATAAATTTTTGCCCTCCAGTGCGTTTAAAACCAACAAACCATCAGAAAAAACAACAGAGACCAGTCAACCACTGAAGATATTTCCATCTTTTATGAATGTGCATTAACAGCAGAGTCACTGATTTATTGTCACAAACAGCCAAGAGTTTTTTTTTTATTTTAATCAAGGAAACACTATAAAATTAAATCTCTTTTAAGTGGGATTGCGCTATTGAGATTAAAACCTTTCGGACTCTCTCGTCTCCCAGCGCCTCCACAGCGCTGCACTAGTTTGCAGATACGACAAGTGACTGAAATGTGGTCTTAACCCTGCGCATCTGGTTGACTGCTGCGCGACTAAGCATGATGGGGGGGGCTGTCATTGGCTGTTCGACAGTCGTGCCTCAGATGGAAACGACACTTCAGTTTGTGTCCGACAGCTCAGAGCCGTCGCCGCCATCGTTATTTTCCTCCAGTCTCTCTGCCGTTTCGCCTGTTTGAGTGCATTAGTGTTTAGGTGTCGAATTTTGCAGGTGTTTTTTTCTTTCTCCATCAGCCTTTATGCTGAACCCACACAGATGCATGTGGCACCAAAATCACACTCTGTTCCTTTCCACTTAATGTATTTGCTGTTGTCCCGTTGCTGTTGCTGTTGCTATAAAATTCGCAGAATCCGTGACAGGATATGAAACGGCTGCTGTTGACAACAAACTTGAGCACAAACCGTACTGCCTGTGTCCACACAACCGTGACGTAAGGATCCGCGTGACGCGAGAATCCATCCCCTGTTCACGCTGGCGAGGCTCAGCAAGGGACCGTGCAGGCAAACGTAGGTGTATGTGATAGATCTGAATCTACATCCATATCTGGGTTTATCTGGCTGTTTAGTACAGGACATGATGCAGTTTGTGAGATGAAGCAAAGCGTCACTGAAAAGTTTGAAATGCAGGTTCAATGGTTAACCTCAGAAACACTAGTTCTTAACTCAGTGATAAATAAAAAACTAAGTCAGTTTTATTTATTACACATGTCCCACAATCACAAATTAGCCTCAGAAAGTTTTCACTGGATTAAACTCTCCTAATAGATGGAGAACATCCAGATAAACAGACAGATTCTACAGACACTAGTGAAAATATAATGATGATACCTCCCATCTAGATTCACAGTCTTCTAAGGTCATATTAGGTTTTGTATCAGGTATCAGAAACTGACTCAAGTCTATAAACAGCCCGTCACCATCTCTGCCGGTTCTGTAAATTGTAAATGCACTTTTGTCCCCTTAACTGCGACTCTTTCACCTGTTCTCCTCTCTGACCTTTGACCTCACTCACACCCAGGCGGGAGAGCACTTTATGACTGATGCATAATGAACGACCGGCACCACTTTGCCCTTTTTTTGGGCTGGCGAAGTAACATCAGACCCTTTAAAACTTGAAGTGAAGCCATTAGTTTCGGTCAAATCCTTTTTCCGGTGGGGGGGGGGATAAAAAGTGGAAACTGCAGCCGAACCCTTCAGTAACACAGCATTTAAGTTAAATGCTCAGTGTAGAGAATGTGAGTTATTTATGTCACCTTCATTGTAATGTGATATCCCATGTTATGTAATTTGTTACATCAATACACATTTATGGAGATTTCACCAACAACTACACTGAACATATTGTTCCCACAGGAGCCCGCAAGCTTTTTTTCTTCCTGCCAGGATCCAACCTTTCCCCTGCTCCCTCCTGTCTGGGTCACCGAACTGGCCGGCGTGCCCCGACTGTCAGGACCAATCAGGTTCCTCTTTACAGTCTGTCACGGCCAATCAGAGTGGCCCCCGGGTTCCGTGGGTGGTTTCAGCCCCCCCCCCCAAAAGAACTGATCTGGGTTAAACAAAAGGCGAAGCCTGAGGGTCGGCGGTTCGCCAACACAGGCTAACAGCACTTGGCCATGAGGCACCGTCGCCCCCAAACAATCAGTCTCACACACATGCACACACACACACACACTCATGCATGCAAACACACACACACACACACACACACACGCGCACACAGACAAGCCAAACTCCTCTCATTATGACCATCCACACCCTTCACCAGAGGAGCTGGAAGCCACCCCAGTTACCAGTGGGTTATATTGGCAGACAAACACACACACACACACACACAGGGCCTAGTCACAAATCTAAACATGCATTGCGAGGAGTCTCCTTACGTAATAGTGTTTGATTATCTCATCGTTATTGGGAGGGAAAACAAACAAAGACTCGTTTATTCTGTTGGTCTTTGTCTCATTTGGGGTCTCAGCTGGTCTGTGCTGGACCCAGACTCGAGTCTGAAACCCCGAACCTGCTTGTCCTGAATTGACCCGACCCTGACCCTGCCAGGCCAATGTCCATTGTGTCAGGACTGTGGCTCTAATTGGGTAAAAGACACCAGTCACTGTTAATAAAGCTCAGCGTGAACTATCAAAGTACTAATTTCTAATTCATGCCCCACAAAATGTTTCCATCCTACCAAAATAATTTAGTCCTTTTTTATTTTGAATCCTCGACTTTAATCTTCTTGCAAAGGCTCAAAGAAGCTGACACTGGTGTAAAAATCAGCCTCTATGAAATACTGCACTGAAGTTCAGTTGTTGAACTGTTGAATTGTTGCTAAAAAATGGGATAAAAGTTGTTTTTAAACCTGAGGTTCAAAGTCCACACTCTAAAAACAGCAGTTTACAGTGTCTAATAGTCCCATTAGTGGCTGTTGCTGAGCTTTAAGTCACACCACAAAAGATCTTCATCAGCAAATGGATGTTTGCTGAGTTGTCAGGGAGTAAAAAAAATATTACAAAGTTGAACTTATATCCTACATTTTCATACGTTAGAAAGCTCCAGAGCTGCTACTAAATGGACATGTAATTTTTCTCAACTGCTGTTTCCAAGGTCAAGAAATAAATTTTGAACTTTCACCTTTATGCAAAAAATGAAAAGTCTCTGAATTCAAATAGTCAGTCCTGAATAAACAGGTTATTATTTGCTTCGGTACAGTATTAGAATTTATTCACACACAAACACACGTACACACACATCCCACAGGTTTACAGTATTCTACACAAAACCAACAGATTAGTAAGGGAGGAAAATCTGGTCATGTTACTATATCTTTTCTACTTTTTCTGGGTCCTTTCATCTTTTCTCCAACATTGTTGTTTTCGGTGGTAATGAGCAGTAATCTCTCCCCAAAAAAAGCCTCTTATGAATTATCTGATGATTGAGTCTCACATGGGATCTTGAATTTTATCCAACACCCCATTGTACAGTATAATTTAAAATACACAGGGGCCTGAACGAGACGCAGAAAACCTTTCTCGCTCATTAATTTAAACTGATCTGAATTCGAGAACAAAATAATGGGATTTTCCTATGAAAAGCTTAATTTTTACTCATACTTGCTGAAACCCTACACCGTGGAAACAAAAACCATGACTCAGTGCATCACTTATTAGCTCAGTTATTGCTCTCATGTGTTGCACTGGAACATTGTGGACTTTTTGGAAATCTTTTCCTCGTTATACAGGGGATTAATTTCCCGGTTCTCCTACACTTCTAGACGCCACAGTAGCTGGGCTCATACAGATGCTGTTTTGGTGCATTTATACTTTATTTTGCATGACTTGTGGCACATTTAGTAATCCCGCGAAAACTCATCAAACGTTAATTGACAGGCAAACATCTCTTCGTCCTGTCTGGATGGTTTATTTTCTACAATAAGTGCAGTGTGTCAGAGCTATTAGAGAAAAAAGGGCCGCTGTGCACTGGTGTGATGCAAAGCTCAGTTTCTTACCTTCCTCGAGTCGCAGCGCTGCTCCTTAAACAAGCTGTCCATCAAAAGGTTCCCCCCTCGTTAATCCAATTAGGCTAACGAGGCACCAAGAGGGGGACAACTCCACTTAATTGGAGCTCAGTCAGTCCAGAGATGCACGGTGGGGACTCTGGCAGGCTGACACCGCTTAGTAGGTTTCCTGCAGCTTTCCCTACAACTGCCTGAGTCCTGACACTTTGTAAAGTGTGCGTCTGTTGACATTTCAAAAGAAACGCCAGGACATCGAGAAGAGACAACCACCACATCTCATGCTGTCTAATTTGCAGATGTAACATTTTATTTGCTTGTGATCAGAAACCTTTGTAATGTCCAAACAACTGCAAAACAAAAAAGCACCAACAGTGACCCCACATTTCTAAAGTATTGTACAAATTTTGACCTGATAATGGCACAAGATGAAAAGTGAGGGCAGCAACACAGTGACAACATCTTGTTTCAAATAGTCATTGAGACACTTCTCTAAAAACAACAAAATTAAGGCTTGCAATGGCAATAAAGGAAAAGTAAGGAGATCACAAAAGTCACAAAGATTCACCCTCATGCCTTCATGTTTTTTTAATTTTAATTGCAATACGTCAAATAACTGTTGAGATATTTCAGTCTGGACCAAAGTGGTGGAACCAACAACAGCCAACAGCACCATCAACAGAGCCCAGCTGCTAGAACAGCTAAAAATTGACAATATTGGACCAATGCTGTTGTTGTCTACCAGAAGTCCAATGTCAGAACTTCACTTCATGTAACGCGAGTCTTTCTGGTGAAGGGTGCAAATGTTTGACGGCTGCTCCTTTGACAGGGGACTCACCCTCAGCAGTGGTGGTCCTCTGTGCACTAGTTCAACCCAGGCTACACCCGTAAGGCCAATTTATGCTTCTGCATCGACCCTACGCTGTAGCCTGATCTACACCTTCCGAAAAATGTAACTACGCGTTCTGGTGACCCCGACCACAAGAACTGTGATTGGTCGGCTTGGTATCATCACATTTCCAGCTTCTTCACCGCCGGCCTACCGTCTCCTCCGACGTCTTTTTTTGCTTCTGTGTCGCAGTAAATTAAGGAAAATTATACTGCTGTTCAACAATTGTCTGCTCTGACTCCATCAAGATCTGTTCAGTTTCAGTCGCCATTGTTTGGATGTTTGCCAACAAACTCATGGAAAACAGCAGTGAAGGAACTCAACTCAGTGGCGTGTAAACGCTGCCGCCAACAAGAGGTGTCATTGCAGAGTGACACCAACGCAGAAGTATCGATGCGTAGGACAGTTGCTTAGGCTACAGCGAAGGTTCGACACAGAAGCACAAATCCAGCTTTATTCATCCAAATTTTGACTCATTGAACTGCAAGTAAATGCCAACAATGAAGCAACGGGAAACGTCCACATTGTCTTGTCCATGACCTGAGGCTCATGCTACAATGGTCACAGTGTGATATTTTACAGCATTTAGGGTGATAAGCTGACACATGCTGGGCGATGCTTCTTTACACAATTCGCTGATTTGAACCACTGAGAAATGAAGACCTGCACAAGATCTATAGGACACTGTTATGATTAACATTCAGGTTTTCCACATGGATGACAAAGATTCTCTTATGTCTCTTATGTCCAAAACCTTAGATAAAACCCAACAGAGAGTGACTGCACACGGTTCGGCTCGAGGACTTGGACTTAAAGTTTCGTTGATCCATGTGTTTAATTCTCTAGATCCCACACACACACTGACGTGGCACGTCTGCAGATCACAGTCATTTCAAAATGTACCCGTCTGTAAGATAGTAGAGGGCGTCCTTGCAGATACATCACCTTTAGCAAGTGTTGCCGCTTGGACCAAGAGAATCTTAGGAGAATTTTCTATCACGTGCGCTTTAGACTTCTACTCAGTGAGAGTGAAAGTCTAAAGCGCCTCCCTTCCTCTCACTTTGTCACTTTTGCTCTGCCCTTCCCACCATCTCCCTCCCTCCATCACTCGTTTTGTCACATCCTCCTCTTCCTCCCCCGATTCTCCTTTTTTTTCTCTCTCTCTCGCTTCCTCTCCATCACGATGTGTCACTTCTCCCTGTCCCTCGTTACCATCTCCTTGTCAACCCCCCTGTCATTTTTTTTTTCCCCGTTGTGTGGCGACCATCACTGTCTGTCCTCCAGCCTGGATGGTGTTGTATTCATCAGCCTTGTTGTAGCAGCTGCAGGAGGAGGAGGAGGAGGAAGAGGAGGAAGGGTTGGTTGTATTAAAAAGGCTGACTGGTTTTCTCAGTAGATTCAACTGAACTAACTGTCACTTAATGTGTGCACTGCTGCCAGGTGTGTGTGTGTGTGTGTGTGTGTGTGTGTGTGTGTGTTTGTCTGTGTGTTTGTGTGTATGTGTGTGTGTCTGTGTGTGTGTGTGCGTGTGTGTGTGCGCGTGTGTGCGTGTGTTAGTGTTTGACAAAGAGCACAAGAGAGCGGTAAAGCAAACGAAGGGGAGTGTGATTGTTTTCATGTGTGCAAAATAGAGAGGCGGACGTTTATGGTCCTAATCCTAATTTCCTGGTGAGCATCAAGCGTTTAGCGTGTAAAATGCTTTTGTATACTCATAGTAAATCCTTGTCTTTTTTTTAAAATGTGTGAGTGTGTGAGTGTGGTTTTGTGCATTATGCAGGCAGTTGGGTCAACGTGTTAAACAGCAGCGGATCGCACGGCTGCCGGATAGATTATCCCTTTCGGGCCGACCACTGGCTTCAAAGAGGTGAAAACAAAAACCTCGAAAACCGAAGCCTCCTACCTGTCAAACACCTGGTGGCCGAAATTACGGCCCCACGCCTAGCGATGACAGGAAATGTGTGGTGGATAAAGAAACCACGACGAACAACGGATCCATATGTATCGGTTCATTTTGGCCCGGTGTGTCGGTTGATTCGCGTTTATTGAGAAGCATTTTCCCTTTTGTGGTGTCCTGCTCACAGATCCACAAACTCTATGGTCCTCTTTGCTTGTACAGCGGTTAGGCAGTGACGGGGAGACATCTTGCTCAAGGGCACGTTGACCAGAGACTCTGAGGGGCCGACATGCAGACGTTCACGACCCCCAGATGCTGCAGCAGCAGCAGCAGCAGAATATGTTGTTATAGTGTCACCACCCTGAAAGGCTGAACTAATTCCTTTAAAACCTGAAAAGAGAAGCGGGGCCGGTATCTCCCAAGCAGATGTCGTCTATATTAGTACATTTCAGTAAAATCTCAGCGTTGCAGTGCTGGATCTTCAGTTCCTGGGCTCGTACTGTTGTGACGAATATCTGGTTTTTCGTGTCAGTTCCACAGTTAAAGATCGAGGGCTTGTTCTTTTCGACCATTTTTTTGTGTCTTTTTTTCAACGATCGTACAGAAAATCCATCAAAGAGCGGCACCCTGGTGGCCAACGACCGTGAACCGCCACATCTGTGGTTGGCATCTGACGGGTGACCTTCCTTGCAAACATTCCCCATTTCTCTCTCCTCCTGTTTTCCTGTCATTTCTCCACCATCTATATAATAAAGGCACAAAATACCAAAGAAATATCCGTCCAAGAGGAAGCAAAGGGGCCAATTTGTCCTCTCAGTTTTACTCTCAGTGGACCAGAATTCAGTTAAATCACATGATACTGTATTATGGAATTAGGCATCTGGAAAAACCATCATTGCTCCTTTTTCCAGCTATATGTTTAACCTTCCGTGTAACTCAAGAAAGTCATGTGAACCAATTAATACTGTACTTTTATTTAAACAATGAATATCTAAACTTCTCAACATGTTAGTTTTTTATTTTTTTATTTTTAGAGCTTTATTGTCTCTGCAGATGTCTGCAGTCACGTAGACGTTTCTCTCAAAATCCCCACTACATTGGTGGGATTCTGGAAATTTTTGAGGTCAGTTTCCAAGGAATTCCCGGTTTAAAAAGTTCTTTGTCTAATCAGATTAACAACCAAACTGATTAAACTCATTTAAAACCCAGGTGTATTAGGCTGCTGAATGATTTCTGTCTTTTTTCTTTATCTTTCCCTTTTATTTAATTATTTTCTCTAGGATTTGTTTTGTTTTTCCATTCTGTTTGGTAGAGATCTTGATCTCGCGCTGGACTTGGGAGATCCGCAGTGCCACACACACGGTTATTTAATGTCAGGCCACGCAGATAGAATTGACTTGGTTTGACAGACATGTGATCTCTGGGCCTCGTCTGAGGAGATCTTGTAAAATGTGAGCAGTCAGCAGCTGCAGCAGATGAGGCAGATTGCAGAAAGATTTCTTGGTGAGCGGCTCTGCCCTCCTGGTTGTTTTGCTCCTTTTTTGAGGCGTTAAAATTAGCAGATTGTGGCTCGTTACGTCTGAGGGTGTGCACCTTGTTTCTCCCATTTTTCCCCACATCAGACATAACATCACGGTGAGTCATAAATGTTTGGTGGAGATCCTGATAGATGATGATGAACCACTGGCCGCTGTGTTGATGGAGCCTCACTGAGGGCTGAGGAGACATTTAGAGATTAAAGCCCCAGAGGGTCGCGATCCGAGCTTAAGTTCCGTCGGCAAAGATCTCTCGCAGATATCCTCACATATGCCATTTGGCGGCAGCTGTTAACTAAAGCTCCTTACACGACTGGGAGTGAGTGCATTTATTTAGCGTCGTGGACACGGTAGGGACTGCCCCCCCCCACGGGAGTTTGGGGGGGGGGGGCTTGGAGAGGAATTTGTTCACCGGGACATGATGGTGCTTGTGTCTGAAGAAAGGACACATAAAAATAAAGCACATGAAGAGAAAGGAAGAGGCTTGAGTTATTGTATCTTCTTACTGTCAAAGACTCCGAGATATGGTTTTATTCTCTCAGATGAATGTGTCATAAAGGGGGACCTCTAGGGATTATTAAATATCAAGTTGTGAATATCAGTGATATAACTGTCATTTTAAAGGAAATAACCAGGAACTCAGTCCTCCTAAAAGGCTGTAAAAAAAAGACTTTTTGGCTCAAAATTAGCAGATGAAATGTAATTTTTGAAATTATTATCAGTAAAAGTTTGCCTCAATAAACTAAAGCCAGCACTGTGTCCATCTTGCCAACATGTTTTGTCTAAGTTAACTCAGCTGTTTTACTGCAGCTTCTGCTTCTGTGATACACACTGAGGAGCCACACTGTCGCACTAGTCAGCGTGTTCCTTCATTGCAGCCCAGACGGACAAAGTAGTTTCTTCTTCTCAGCCCTTCTAACTAACAAAGCAGCATAAACAGAGGCATCTGGCCAACGTGGAGCTTCTCGCCGCTCAACAGCTCGGCCCCAGAGTTGCTTTAGGATAAGTGCCGTGTTGGTTGCATTTAACAGATGCACCATCCAGTGCAACAGCAGGGCTCCTTTTTCTGTTTATTCTACAGATTTTGTTTTCAGCTTGACGATCAGGCTAAATCACAGTTTGGTTCATTTTGTCCAATTTCTTTGCGGGCGGAGGTGTTGTTTTGTCCTTTTGTCAGTGGAGTCTGATGGATCCGTCCCATCTGCATCATGTTTGAAGTATTGCCACTAATGCTGACTTGACCCGATGGTTCGATGGGCGAAACTGGTCTAGGACATAGTTGAGTTGTGGAAGTTGTGGTAACCTCTACCAAACCAGGAGATTCCTGGTTATTCCAGGGTTGTCTTATTTCCATTTTGTGGGTTACATGCCGGCTGATGTGCCAGATGTTAGTCACAGGTACACGTACCTTCTGTTGTACAGCTGGAGGGGGTGTGTGACCGAGCTGCTGAGGTTGGGACTTGAGAAGAACGATGCGTAGTCACTGGGGCTAAGCTATCCACGGCTACATGGTCAGTGAAGGCATCCAAACATGGCTGCTGCTTGTTAAACTGCAGTTTCTTATTTTTGTATTTCTACACCTGTTACATCCAAAAGACGCAACATTTTGCTATAGAGGATTTGTAAAGTAACAAGTAATGTAACACGTTTCTTAGGCTACTGAGTAATTAGTAAAGTATTGTAATGACTAATCAATGAGTAATGTGCAATGAATAAATAATTACAGTTTCCAAGGAACTTCCCCAGCAATGCCAACTGGGGTGCACTCAAAAAGACGGTTGTCATTTTTTCAGCAGTGACCCAAGATGAACAGTCTCTTCGGTGTAATCTTCACAAATTTACAGCTTTCTTGCAATTGCTGATATGCTCTCTTGTCTGGGTCTCCTTGAGACCCCCCCCCCCCACAGGGCACCCCCAAAGTCTCCCAAATCCCTCCCTTCTCCTACCATATTACCATATAATCCCTAATCCCAGCTCCTCTTGCCATTCAAGTACATTAGTGAATTATTCCTTTAATCCGAGGGGGAGCGGCCGTAAAGGAGCTTTTTTTTTTTCTTTTGCATGACCCAACGTGCCAGCCCTCGGATGAAGTAATCGACCGGGGGATCAGAGTACGGCCAATCACGTCTTGTTTTAATTTGTTTCGCCCCGTGTGGTCAGGGGAGGCCAGACTCCTTGAGCCTGCTCTGTCCGGCTCATTAAGGACAAAAAGACTCCAGTCTGTGACGTCACTGAGTTGCTGGACCACCGTGGTGCGAGTCTGGGGCTGCAGAACGTTTTTGCAAATAGCGAACTGAACCAGATTGGATGTACATGTTTGTGTTTGCACAACAGCAGATGTCGCATCCCACGGCCTGTTCCTTTGTTTCCCCCTGTTATTCTTAGCTAATATTTGCTAATATTCCAGTTTATCAGGATATGTGATCTGATTCTGGGCCCAGTTTTCCAGGAATGAATTTGGATTAAATATCAGTGCATAAACATTCATTTTGTAGCAGAGAGATTAGTTAAAATGTCTTCATCTCCAACTGAGCGTGAGCTTCCAGGAAACCTTGGTGCTTTTTCCACCTCTCTGTCCCCCAACCAGTTTATTTTTAACCCCTTGATATTTGAATTTTTCATCTTAATGGTCGCTGCATTCCCTGACATCACTGTGGTTTATTCGGGGTCAGCGTTTTCTTCGATCACTGGCTGCACAGAATCACATTTGTTTCAATTTTAATTCTGCTGAAATGATTTGTGATCAGTGTTAGTAATCCTGGACACAACAAATAAATGTGCAGTTTCAAATTCAACTTGCTTTTCTCTTTTATTGCGTTTTAACAAGGATTTTTGTGTAGTCTTAGCCAATTCATATTGTTTTATTTATTCCTTTAACAATGGTCTTAAGCTGTCCTCTTGGCCAGTTCTCTGGAAAAAAAGATTTTAATCTCAGCAAGACTTGTGCTTTGTTAATAAAAGGAAAATTATATCAAATGGAATTATCTCTGGTAGCCTATTAAAGATATACATTAGTTGTATTTAGATTTTGACACCAGGAATATAACATTAAGAGAGTAAAATGCACAAAGCCCATGTTTTTTGTCATTTTAGAGGGTCGGAGTCAACTTTAGTTTCTGAATCTGTTTTGTTGATGCAATCTCTCAGAATCAGTCTGAACCAATATGGGTTCTACAAATAAGCAAATCAGCTGATTTACAGCTGTAGACATCTCCCTTTCAAAGCCCATTTGAGGGCTGGCAGTATTTCCCAAGCTGATCGATACAAACTGTGTGCTTTTTTTAGAACAATACCATTTTCACCTCATTAAATTTGCTGGTGTTCCCTCACCACTGTGCTTCCTGACCTCTTTTTCCTCTTAGAGATGAAATCTTTGTGGTTTTTTTGCCCTGGTTCAGACAGTAGTCGGGGCTTTCACGCATCTGTGCGCAGGGCCTCACAATCGGTCAGCAACGCTTGGGGAAAGCTTTACGAGGATCACACCTTCATGGTTTAAAAACTCAAGGCACAGTAATAATTGATGGTACTTCTGTCTGGTAGGTATGTGATGGAATTTAAAGCCACTGATGGGTTGAAGCTTTAAGATACTGACCATAATCAACAACATCCCAGTCCAACAATGGACCTTGATGCATTTTGTTGCCCACTCACTTTCTCCCTTTGTTTCCTACCAGCTCTCTACTGTTGACTCTTGTTAAAGCATAATCATTTCCATCAAAGAAGCCAAGACCCCTCATAGTTTTTTCAGGCTTTGCATTTGTATTAAGAAACTTTTTTTGTGTGTGTTTGCAGGAAACGTTGTCGTGACCAATGCCACCGACGCGGACAGCACGACCAATGTTACGTCCCTCCTTACCGAGGAGGAAGGACCCGCCAAGGTCAATGAAGTCATCGCCGCGGTAACTGCGACGAGCTCGGCCAGTTCGGACACCATCGACACCGTGACCCCAAGGGCGGGCCGCATACCTCGCGCTGGTGAGGAGGAGGAGCAGAGCAGCGGCATGTTTGGTGAATCGGTGGTTCCTGCGGTGGTGGAAGTGGGTATGGCAACACCGCCTCAGCTCAGCCCCGATTCGGCTGAGACGGAGCTCCTGCTGCCCAGCAACCCACGTAAACAAGATCCAATGGAGAGTGAGGAAGAGGGGGAGGAGGAAGAGGAGGAGCGTCTGCTGCACACCGACCCGCCTTGGATCCACGCCAAGGACACAGCCGTGTTTGACCTGGACCATCTCTTCACCACCACTGCAGCGCCCCAGGTCACCACCAACCCCTCTAACCCCGATGTCCTCCATGTGGACTTCTTCGACCCGTCCTCTCGTGGGCGCAGCCTTGACCTGGCCCCGCCATCTCCCTCATCGCTTGCCCATGAGCTGCAGGGTGGCGACCCGACCTCCTGGGCGATGCCGGACAACTATGACTACCTCACACCCTATGAGGACGGCGTGTCCCCGACCGCTGATGAGTACACCTACAGCACAACAACTGATGCCTATGAGACCGAGGAAGATCTGCCACTGTCTGCTCGCCCCAGGCCCCGGGTCCCGGGTTCTGGCTCCTTCAGTCCAGGGGAGGCGCTACCTGGTGCAGGAGCTCCGGTGCCAAACGTCCCGGCTCCTCCAGCAGCCTCGCCGGTGGATGGGTCGGATGGGTTGGGTGGATGCCGCGTAGGCTATCAGATGGTGAACGGAAGTTGCCGCTCGCCCTGCGACATGCTGCCCAACTACTGTTTCAACGGGGGACAGTGTTACCTGCTTGAGGGCATGGGAGTCTTCTGCAGGTAGGATGTCACATAGACACTAACACACTCATTCAGGGATGAATATGATGCACTTTGCATACAAAAAGCAAGCCACTACCACTCAGCAAAATCAAGTCACAGTGTCACATGGACATTGTGCATATGCTGCTTTAAGTACAACATAGTTTTTCCAGTGATAAAAATGATGATGTCAGGAACTCTGACATCTGGTAATAATACCAACATCCATACATTTGTTAAGAAATCTCTGACCTCAGATCTTGCCTTGTAATCAAATTTGTCTTTGGTACTCAAAGTGACCCAGGTTACTGGTATCCATGCTTCCATGGTAGCAATGGAAACTGCCAGAAGTTAATGCTGCACAAATTTACAATGGAGAAGATTCACCACAGCATCAAAAATAACTGAATAAAGGCTAATAAACAGGTGTAGCTTAATGAAACTATAGCAACACTACATTTCCTGTTTGCATCATCCAAAGCATGATGCCTGTTAGGCCAAAACCGATGAAGAATTAGACCTTTCGGCCTAATAACCTTATTTACCCAATGGCCGACCGCAGCAACTAAATAATTATCCTCTGCAGCATTTTCTCCATGTACCACCATTAGAAAAAAAGATGTGACCATAGAACTGTCAAAACAGGACACCTTGAACCGCAAACTGTCAAGCCGCCATTAGTTTTACAACTGTTCGGTCATAAACCAGAGTACCAGTTGGTCAGGGAATCACCAAAGTTAAGAGGCTTAATCCATGAGTGTCCGTGGGGTAACCCATCAAACAACTGTTGAGCTATTTTAAATTTATTTATGGTGTAGTGGAGCGACTAACATTACCATTCCTAGATCCTGGAGCCAGCTTGGCTAAAGAAAAGTAAAACATCTAAAATTCAAGGGTGTAGCTGCTCATTTGCATGTTTAATCAACAATAGATATATTGTCCTGATTCTAAACAGCACTGCAACACCAGTATGTTAAAAATAAAGGTTCTATTAACTAAAGTACCAACTGAGACTACAGGAAACTAGTGATTTAGTGTGCTCCTCTCTGGTCGGAGACCATGTGGAAAAGCTCAGCGCAAAAGTAGAAACCAGCACGTTATTGTTATTTTAAACAAGAGACTTTTTATGAGGAAATGTCCCCTTGGCTGCCAGGCTGTATCCTGGGATTTATTTTTTTTCCTTTGTGAGAGCTGAGTCGGGCAACCTGCACTCAGACACAAACAGACACACAATAATATGAGGGAAAAATATGAAACCTTCAACAGAAACTGAAACACAAAGTTCTGTAAACAGGAACAAACTCGAACACTCGCTCATTTGCACACACTCAACTACATATTGATATTTTTTTCACATCTTGCATGTCCATAAACGCCATCGCTGTCCCATTACTATATGACCTGCCTCCCGGGCTTTAGCCACAAACTGCAGTGATGGCTTTCCTCAACACCCTATCCGATGGGGTTGTCGTGGCAATGAATCTAGGTGGAGGTCGGAAGTCAAATGGATTAAGAGATATGAGATATAGAATATTCCACAAGCTGCGGAGTAGATTCGGCTCAATATGAGAGGCCTCTGCTAGTTCATCTGAAAGTCACCGATCGCAGGGCATCTGCGGATTAAAACGTCCCGATCCATGATGAGAACAGCTACGCTTGAGTTGGAAAAAAAAAACACAACATCATCACATCAGTGAGCCGGATTCGGGATTAGAGCCGCTGCAGATGTGGGAAAGATATGTCCTTTGTCTGGCAGATTTTCTGATATCTAACACTGTATTAATGGGGTGAAGTGATGTTGTCCATATAATACCAAATATTGAAGGGAGTGTGAAGGGAATGATCTGCACTAAGAAGCACATCTTCATGCCCTGCATCCTCAAAAAATAGGCAGCATAGCGGCTTAGTAACTTATGGACAATCACATAATTGGTGAACTACTGTAACTAGCTTGCTTAATAAACTGGGAACATGCAGGCGTTGGTATATCCCATTAGCCCTGGGACCCTCTTTATTTTTTTCTCTGTGCTGTGCTATTTACTGCTTCCTGGCATTTTCCTCATCATTTCATTCAATAAAGAATTTTTAGGGAAGATAGAACGAATAGTTTCCGTTTCCCTTAATTAATCTTGATGTGAAGTGCACCGAAGTTGAATCTAAACAAAAGAATAATTTGTAAAGTTTGTATACACCTCACCCCCCCCCCTTTAGTGAATCCTAGTGAATCCACAGACTGTTGTGATTCCATTAAGTAATTGATTTCACGTCTGTGAAGGTTCTCAGTCGTCCAGGTCGTAGTTATCCAAAAAGAATTAAATCGAGGGCAACTGAACTCGGTTATAGATCCTGAAGACATTTCATCTCTAATCCAAGAGGCTTCTTCATTTCTGTCTGACTGGTGGGGAAACTCAGGTGTTAAACCCTTGGTGGGATCATTAACAATGCCATTGATACCACTAACGAACCAAGCGGTATCGATGGCATTGTTAACAACCCCAAGATCTATGACCAAGGTCAGTGTCATTCGACTCGGTTCTTCTTGGATAACGGATTTCCCCCCAACGTGCTTCCATTTTAAGTGCTGGTGTGACCAGACCATCATGTCCATTATGCCGCTTGTATTTTCCTACTCTTGTAGATAACTGGTTTAATTTCAACAAGATATTTATATTAGCATTATAATCAGGTGGAGAGGGTAAAATTTGACAAACCACGGGTTTAAGTGTCAGAACAGAAAGAAATCCATCATATAAGAAGTATAGAAAAACAATTTATCCACCCACAAAAAGCATCCAACTGCAGCCAGTTTGTCACGAAAACACCCCATCTGGAATATTATAAACTTCTGAGACTGATGAGATCTAACAATGTCATAGATTTTTTCATTTGAATGGCAGAGATTTCACATACGTTTCCCCTCATAATCATGAAACGGACGAACCAACCAATCAGCGAGGAGAGACTCCCAATTAGTGAACAGCTGCACCGATTAACATGCAAATTTATGCACGGAGTCGATCAGCCTCCTGACTGGAGTTGATAATATGAAAATATTACACTGACTGACAGTGTAAACACTGTTATCTGCACTCAGACACACACACTGAAGTACCACAGGCATCTCAGTCTGAGCCAAAACAACAGTCACAAGTTGTTGAGCATCTTGGAAAAACATCTACTTGCTCAGAAATAGGAAAGCCAGAGATTTATGTCCCCATCCCACTGTGTCACCATCTGTGACCCTGTGATCTCAGCTGAAGGTTATGATCATCAGGACCACAGCATCGCGTCTCCGCCTCCTGGTAGCTACAGGCTGGTCGCACCCAGTCCTCCGCTTGACCATGACCCTGGTCCTAGCCGACCTTTCAACCCAGCCTCCATGTAGCTTCATGATCGGAATCATAATTGGAGGATATTTTAAGATTGTTATTTTTTATCCCCCATTTCCAGCAGACATTTAACTTCAATGTCATTGTAGTTTACTTTCACGGTACAGTCAGGATTGGAGAAAATGCTGCATGTGGCAGTTTAATGCTGGATTTATGCTTCTGCATCGAGCCTACTCCATTGTGAGCATTTATACTTCTGCGTTGGTGTCACCCAGCGATTATACCACCGAACCACTAGTTGGCGTTGGTGTTTATATGTCACTGTGAGTTTCTTCACTGATGTTTCCCATGGGTTTCTTGCCACATTTTGAAACAACGGTGACTGAAACTGAGCATATCTAGTTGGAGTTGGAGCTGATAGATGTTTAAAAGCAGTTTGTTTTCTTGAATTTACTGCGATTCACGAGCAAAATAAGACGTCAGATGAGATTGGTCTGTACAACAGTGGCGAAGAAGGAGAAGCTGAAAAAATGTGAATCTACCAGAGCCGACCAATCACAATTCTATTGGTCTGAGTCGCTGCAAGGTGTAGTTTGTACTGATACAAACAGCTCATTTACCGCAGTTTAATTATGAGGCATTAGTATAATCACCGTAAACACATAAGAAAATAATTCAGATTTTATAAATAATTCAGATGCTAATCGCTGAGGGTCACTGAACGCATCGTGCAGAACTTTGTCGCACTGTTTCTATCAAATGGACAGATTACAAGTGTTACTGACTGGGAGGAAAATGGACTGAGAGGCTAAGTGAACACCATGATCCAGATTTTTTCGAGGCCGATTCTGGACCTCAGTCAGCAGAAAGTCTCAGCGATGATGATGACGCTCCTGAGATTGAGCCAGAGTCAGACGAGGCGCTGGAGAGACACGAGAGGTGTTTGACTGCCGGGCTAAAGCGCAATGTGGGTCAATGGAACGCTGGCACAGATGAGGACCAAATGTTCCTCTCTGAGAGAGAGAGTGTGTGTGTGTGTGTGTGTGTGTGTGTGTGTGTGTGTGTGTGTGTGTGTGTGTGTGTGTGTGTGTGTGTGTGTGTGTGTGTGTGTGTGTGTGCGTGTGTGTGTGTGTGTTTAGGCATGGCTGTGTGTCTGATTACACATGTGACTGAGTTTGTGTGCACATGTGAAGCTGTGATTTTGTGTGTTTGTGTGCGTGTGTGTGCGTGCAGCAGAACTGAGGCTGTTTTCGTACATCAGGCCAATTCAATTACAGCAGGATGAATGTTTGGACCTTTCGGACCTCTGCAGTAAAACACACGACCCTTTTGAAGTGCTGTTTACTGACCTCAGAACAGCCTGCCGTATCTCATTCCCACAGATGGGAATATGTACCTATGGTACCCGGGAGCTTATGAAGCTGATAATGGGTCAGTTACTGCGTCAACACCTTTGAAAGCTGTTTAAGAATCTAGTGATTATGGATGTGTATCACTTCCTTTTCTTCCTCATGTACAAAATTATTTAAACAGTATTGGTGCATAGTGGTGTCTGAGTTTATACTCCTTTTGATAAATGACAAAAAGAACAATCTTAAACAAATTAAATGAGATATTATTAACGTATTTACATGCCAAATTCACATCACAATAGAATCTGTCAAAAACAATTACATCCCTCAAAGAAATTCGCCCAAACTCTATAAACCATACGTCTCCCTGAGCACATACTCGACAACACTCATCATGTGGTTTCCCTCAACTGTAAAGAGTAAAAGAAGTGTGTTTAGAGGGACTTTTCCATAATTTGAGATGTCAAGATCAGTTTGCTGATCTGAGCTGATGACAACGCAGCCTTTGAAAACAGTTATGTGGAGTCTCTAAGTGGGTCTGGAGGAGCTTTTTCAAAAAGGGCAACGAATATCAGTGGCATATGATGCACATTAAAAACAACATCCAGTGTTTTCTGCATGGAATTCGGAAAGTAATCAGACCCCTTCACTTTTTTCCACAATTTGTTATACTTATGCAAAAAAAACAACAAAAAAAAATTTTCCCCTCATTAATCTACACTCAGTACCCAAGGACACTGTGGAAACAGAGTTTTAGAAACAACTGCTGTCGGCACCTGAACTACAGGATCTCTGGAGCTCAAGCATCTCCTAATCCTTCAGTGGAAGAAGTCTGGAACAACCAGGACTCTTCCTAGAGCTGTTTGTCCGCCAAACTGAGCTATTTGGGGGAGATGGGCCTTCGTAACGAAGTGGACCAAGAACCCGATTGTCATGCCGACTGAGCTCCAGAGATCCTATGTAGAGACAGGACAATCTCAGAGAAGGACGACAGACTCTGGTTCCATCTTGGTTTCATGGGGGTTTCATGAACTCACCAGAAACCCAGTAGTTTTCTCTACAGTGTGTTTGGCCGATGCTTATTATCCACAGTGACGTAAATCTGAGAGCTCAAACAACACAAGCGAGGATCTGGTCAGGAGAGAACAACATGAAGCAAAGTTTGAGTTCTGGTAGGATGTAGGTGCTTAGAGTGAATAGGATGCATAAGGATGCATTTTTTTCAGTCTATTGAGTACAGAGATCTACAGTAAAGAGCTGGGTCTTTAGTCTTTTCTTAAGGACTGAGAGGGTTTCTGCAGATCAAACAGAGTTCGGCAACTCGCTCCACCACTGGGGAAACCCCAAAGGAGAACAGTCCAGCTGGTAACCGAGGGCCCTTCCTGTTGCGGTGGTTCCATCAGGCATCTCTCACGGGTCAGAGCGTAGTGGGCAGGAGGGAGCGTAGGCCTGAACGAGGGAGTTCAGGTAGGAGGCAGAAGATTTAAGAAGACCTGCTCTTCCTGTCCGCTGTCTCTGGACTCTTCAGCTTCCCTCTGCACGATGAGTCCTATGTGAGCTTGTGTGTGTTGGATTTTAGAGAATAACTCCTGATAATTTATTCAGGGGTTAAGGTTTCTCTGCAATATCGGTTTTAGTGTCTGGTCCAACACATCACTGTACAACTACTCTAACATGCCATGATATATAATATACAGCATCTAATAGCACAATACTGTGTATCTTTCCCATTCAGATTCGAGCAGCCTACATATCATATCTCAGGAGGCTTCCGAAAATGGAAATTAAATAAATATATGTAACAAAAAAGCTTGTCTTACAAAGTGCTGGAATGCATATAAAAAAATATGTGGGTGTTTAATAAAGATTACTGTTGAGCCGTAGGACGGAAAATGTCAGATCCAGACATTTTTTTGGAGCTTGATCCGTACGAGGGAGTAAAAGGTCAGGATATCTCGGCAACTGCCGCTTCGATTTCAAAAATTCCTCTTAAAATCTTTTCAAAACTCTATTCAACTGTAGTAATAAATCACTGGAATATCTCTTTAAAAATGTGGACAATTTTGAGGCCGAGTTCTTGTGGATCAAGACAAGCTACAAATGTTTTTGCAGATTAAACGTGAAAATCGAGGAGTAAAAGCATCGAGTTTTAAAGAAAGCGCAATATGATTCAAACATTTGTGCTTTTGGACTTTGGGAATGTAAAGAGACACGAGACCAAAAGAAAAAAGAAAAAAGAAGTGAGTGTTTGGGAAAAAAGGGGGAAAAAAATTGGAGTTCCTTGGAAGTTTCAGTCTGAGTCTGAGCTGTCACACATGGTGTCTGCTGCTGGTTAAGCCACAGCTCATGTCTGAACTGTCACTTCTATTGTGGCTGAAATAAACCCCTGTTACCCCAGTATCGTAATTACACTGGTAATCAGATTACTCTGTCTCCACCTTTATGATGCCGTTCATTTTCTGAGATTTTGACTCTCTGCCTCCGTGTGGGTGCAATTTCGGCGCAATCTCTCCCATCTGCAGCATCTCTACCGGCACTGGCGCTCTCCTGTCCCTCTGACGGGTGTTCGCACCATAAATCGCTCCTGCCTCTGGAGCTGCAAGGACTGAGCACCGTATTCAGAGTAATAGGGAGGAAAAAAATAAAAGGAGGGAGGGAGGGAGGGAGGGAGGGAGGGAAGGTGTGTGTTGGGGAAAACAAAAAGGAGAGCACCATGGAGAGGGTGTTTACATTCTGACTGTTTATAAGAGAAAAAAATTGCAGATACTGAAATAGAGAGAGAGGGCGATGGGGAGATTGAAAGAAAGGCGTGAAAGAGTGGTCGGCAATGCATGGGCGATTGGGAAAGCGTCAGCAGGGAATAAAAGGGAGATGGAATGAGGGAAAGATGGGTGTGAGGGGTGGACGGAGAGAAAAAATGAGGAGATGGAGGAGAAACAGTGTGTGAGAATGAGTCAGAACCTTGCAACTCCTGCCAGTATGGAAAGCGACTTGGGCAAGCCCGGTCGAATTTAGTGGGGCGTGTGTGCGTGCATGCGTGTGTGTGTGTGTGTGTGTGTGTGTGCGCGTGTGTGTGTGAGTGATTGTGTATGTGCGCGTGTCCTGCAGCTTGATATAATTAAAAGACGCTTTGAACACCAACAGCAGTTTGTATCCATTTTAGATTTCATGACCACATCGTGGAAAACACACTCAAATAAACATGTGGACATTCACACAGACACACACACACACACACACACACACACAAATACCCTCCCCAACACACACACACACACACACACACACACACACACACACACACACACACACACACACAAACACATGCACACACAGGATTATGGTGTGTATTAGAGATCACTTCCAAGTCAAAGAGCGCAGGGTCATGGAATCAGGCCAGAGGTCAAACACAGAGATTTATGATTGCTGAGAGGGCCGGCGCAAAAGACACACGCACACACACTGTTTGTTTTTGCCAAAGGTAGCCTGGCCTCACTTTATAACTGTTGACTACACGCACACACACACACACTCAAATGCACGCACACAACAGCCAACAGTTGGCACCAGTCGTTGTGCTGCAGGGCAACTACATTGTTAGGGTTCGCTGTACATGCACACACATTCACGTACACGAACACAAACACACAAACACACAAATGTGCAAACGATGACAGAGTCGTCTCTGGTCATCAGGTTTTTATTGATCTATATGTGGGCGGGGCTGACTGGCTCGGCCGGTTCTCTGTGTTTCTGTCAGGCTACAATTCCACCACGTGCTCTTATTTTGAAAATGTAGCAGAGAGGAAATCGTCCTTTTTCTCTTTGTATTTTTCTGAACTCAAACAAACAAACATTACAATAGGTACAAAAAATGAACACTGGTAGTGTTTACTGATCACAGTGTGCACTTTACATTGAAATTATCTTCTTTTTGGATTTTGGACATTTTACCCCAAGACTTTTCTAGATTTTATTTTAGTCTTTTTATGTGAGTCAGTACACCTTAAACGCCCGTTGGCTGTGAACCATAATCCTACACTCTTTGCTCTCATATATATGAAGCTCAGCTCTGTGGAATTTCACCAGCACATTCAAGGAACTATTGAACTGGCTCTTTCACCAGAAAGTTCATTTCGGCGCAAAGCAGCGGGCAACCTGGGTCCCGTCCCAACCGGCTTCCCTTTTCATGATGTCTCAGACTGCCCGTCGGCTCATCTGGGGTTTCGGTTTTCAACGATCTGTTGGTTGAAAAGTGTTTTCAAAACTGCATTTGTGTGCAAATTCTCAAAAAAAAACAACAACAACAAAAAGGAACCCTCAAGCCGCATAATGAAATACAGGCCGATTTACGACCCCCCGATCCTTGGCAAGATCCTGGAAAAGCTACTCTACATCAAGCATGTAAACAAAAACACCTTGTTTTAGGAGTTAGAGTCTGGTTTCAGGTTGAGCGATGGACAATCAGCCTTGATTAAAAAAAAGTTTAATACGTGTGACTTGGGACCACACGGCTGTTTTCAATTATCGGTTGGGCTGGAGGCTTAGCGGCGTCGTTATCCATAACTCTCAGCTAATAAACTGTAATAACTTCCATTCCCTCAAGTACAGACGCTCCTCTTAAGGTTAACAGCCGAGTGACACGAGACAGTCGATAGGCAGAAGACGTAGTTCAGAGACGACGGACAGAAGGAAGCGATAAAACTACTGGTTCTTCTGGTGAGTGTCTGGTCTGATTAAAACCAAGGTTGAACTGTTTGGCCTCGATTCTGAGCGTCATACACAGGGGAAACCAGACGTGGCGCTTGAAGTGAAGTGCTGCTGGTCAGCGGTGCAGATTCACGGACCAAACTTCCCCGAAAACCCTGAACCCTGTGTGATTGCGCTTCATTAATTTTCATTGTCCCAGGGACCAAAAACCCTCGGGATGATGATGATCCCGTTGAAATGAATTGATTTCGTGATTTGTTTCTATCAGGGTCAGAGGTCGATGTGCTTTTAATGAATGCTTTTCCCTCAGTGGTCAACGGTCGTAGTAACTGCCAGCAACACATCCTCACGCTTGGTCATTGGATGTGCAGCTTAGAGCATTTGCGAGCACTCTGAGGTCACGGGCGGGGGATATTTAAATAGGTTTTGGTTACGGTCATGTCCTCAGATCGACGCTGTGTGAGTCAGTCGCCGACGTGAAGTCGGGCACCGTCTGCTGGCGGTGGAGATGGGCGGAAAAACGAAGTGCAAATGAAAAAATAATAAACAGAAACATGATGAATTAGTTGTTAAAATTCTGCTCACCAGAGATATAAAAATAATTGTTTTGTTTTGATGTGTTTATATTTGGTTTTGACTGGACTGTAGGAACTGGAGGTTTTTAGAGTTTTTTTTTTTTACCAGAAATGTTCCTGCAGCATCGTAGCATATGAGACATTGTTTGTGAGCTCACATTGAAAACCAGGATCGTCCACCCGGGAAAGCTTCCACTCTTTCCATTTGGACCAAACCCTGGAAAAACGAACAACCTCGCCCGACAACATGTCCCAAAATATGGGGACATTATCACTGTGGTTTGAGCCAGTTAGATTCTTCTAACACCTAATGGAGAACACATTATTATTTCGTCTGGGTTTTTTATTTTTTTTTATAATTTTTTTTTTGTAAATTTCAAATCCCTTTTCAGTTTTCAAATCAGGGGATTTAGCGCCTCAGCTGATTGAATGGGACGGCGCCCTCCCCGTCGCAGTCGCTAATAAGGTTATAATGGCCCCATCTGCATAATGGGGGCTGATGCAGTGATATTTTATTTAAGCTGGTTTGTTTTGAGAGTGGCGCAGAGGACTGGACGCCCCTCGGGGGAAATCTGGGAAGACAGCTGATGAAAGACAAAAAGCATCTGACCTAAAATAATACAATTGCATGTGTGTTTCAGATGGGGTGGGCTGGCGGGGGGGGGGGGGGTGCTGGATTGTACACAACCACTGTCCCTGATGTTCGTGTCATAATTTTCTTTAAACCCAGCACGGAACTGCTAAGATCTTTCGGACGTTAAGGACCAAGCTGCCGTGCTGAGCCCCCGTCCTCGTAATCGGGTTTTATTTTTCATGCTTTCTTTCCCGACGTGCATCACGTGCTCTAAATCAGCAGCAGAGCAGGAAAAAATTTTTAAAAAGCCATATGTTAACGGTGACGGTGACAGTGACCGACTGTTGCAGGGGTCTGCCGGTTTTCTGCTCCGTCCACAGACAAAATCCATAACCCTTCATGGAATAATGACAATTTGAACTAGAAAATAGTGATATTTTAAAGTGCACTCAACCACACAAATCCAAATGCTGACCAGAGAAGGGGGGGGGGGTCACATGACACGACGTACGGGGGATTCAAATTGAAGCCACACGGCCACTGACTCACTGTCACCATGTTAAACTTCATTTAATCATCTGGTCTCGCCGCGACTCGGATCTGGGTTGTTTTTTTTCGAGAGAGAGAACAAGGCAAAACAGACCAAGTCACGCAGTGTGGACCAGAGTTTACAGTATTTACAGTCATATTGAAAACAGAATATAATAGAATGATAAAATAAAATGCAAATTTATTGTTCACTTTAGTGGTAAATGTCTTTCACTCGCCTGCACATACAGTTAAAGCAGCACATAGAACAAATATGGTCTAAAACACTATCCAATAGTGCAAAAATACATTTAGAAAAATACCTAGAAAGACGCTTAAAACATTAAGCGAAGCAAGATTTGAGGCCCCATGTTTTGTTTCGATTCGCTGAAAAGTCATAAAAGACTTTCTTCAGAAACATTTCTGCTTGGTAAAAGCACCACTAACACCATTAAAGATGGCGTGGAAACCAAATGCCAGCGATGGCGTAGAACCATTGTAATGCCGAGCAGAACTTCAGGACCAGCCGGTTCCAGTTGTCTCAGGCTTTGGATCCTTTTTTAAATCCCGATCTCCATCTCCAGCCTTCGCAACGTGTTGGATACGTTTACCAGTTTACGAGCAGTTTGACTTAAGACTGGGGAGTGTTCCCTCCTCGTATCATGTCATTTGAATATTTTTTGGAGGCTTAATTAGCTGAAACTATGTCGTATTTCACAATATAAAACAAAGGATTGAGAAAACAGACTTAAAAAAAACATTATTTATAATTAATAATCCAGAGGGTTATAATCGTCCCGTCTGTGTGATGTCTCTGGGATGACTGAGCTGGTGAAGTCACATCTATTTTATGTCGACTTTGCTTGATTCTAACTCAGTAAGGCATTTTTTTTTTCTTGTTAAAAAAGATCAAAAACATTTTAAAAAACAGCTATAAATTTTCACCCCCGGTCTTCCTTCATTAGGCTTCCCCATAAAGCCGTCTGATCGGACGAGATCAAACTCGCTCTGTCTCTCCTCCTTTGCTCTGTGAGTTTCTGATCGAAACCCAATTTTTTTGTTGTTCTTTTTAAATCCCTGCTCTCAGCCTGACAACCCCCCCCCCGTCGCCAAAGCCCACAGCATGATGAGAGGAGAAGGAAAGTTTGTTCCTGTTCGTCAGCCAAGCTCAAACGTGGGTTTCGTCTCGGAGTTTTTTGGAGACACCACACCACCACTCACATCCCTCTCTGGTTCCTGGGGATTTTGCTTGGAAACCCCCCCCCCCCCCCCCCACTCTCCGCGGTCGTTGCATAAGAAAAAGTGCTTTGCTTCAAGGAAGAAAACGTCTAAAAATAGTGTCTCTTTAATGCAGATATGGGATTTATGCTAAAATATTCAGTAAACACCCTGGTGTGCCCTCACTGTCAGTCCAGCTCCTCTGTGTCTGACCTTCTGTTTCGCCGTTTCCACAGACCCTCTGAAATGATGTCTCTCCCCTCATGCCATTCTCCATCCGAGCCTGCAGAACCATTTAAAATTTACAACTTCCACCGTTTAGTTTGATTTTTGAAAGTCTTGGTTTGTTAGCGGGGTTTTTCCCAAAATCTTTCTATTTTGAATTTGGAACATTATGAAGAAACGTGTTATTAGTTGTTTGCTATAAATATTAACAACAGAAAAAAAAAATTCAAAAACACCCAAAAATGTAGAAAATATCTATCCCTTGGCAGAGGGAAAAGGCTTTTGACCATCAGCATCACAGTTTTTATTTATGAATGTATTTTCTACATACTGTCCCTTAAGTTAAACGCCAGGATGTAGAAAACAGCGAAGAAGAAACAAGGGGTCAGACAATTGGACGGTTTCCGTGTTCGACGATGGATTACTACCAACAGTCACGGCCGCGCTCAGTTTCGGCTTCGCCATCGGTGTCCGTCGTCGGAGACGCATTCAGTATGTCCATTACTTCCAGTGCCACCATGTTAAAAGCTCCTGCTGTCGACAAGTCTGCGCATTGCAACAACGGCGTGGTTAAGGTTTAAAAAGAGGATTGTGGTCGATGGTTCATAAAAAGACAGATGTCAGTTGCTGGTATGTGATTGGAGGCGACTCTGGATGCCTACATGAAAGTCTAATGGGCGTAGGTCATACACAGAATCCTCCGACATGGATCAGGGGACCTGAGTGATACTGGTCAAGTGGTTTAGAAAATCTGGTGAAAACTGCCGTCTACAGTCTGTCAGATGGACTGGGAATGCGTTTGTAGCTCCGTCGGACAATGAGGTTGCCAAGCCTGGATCTCACAAATTACTTTTTTGAGTAAAGTGTCGACCAAACAAATAGGAATAATCGCCTAAACTATGAAAATAAGTCCGAAGTTGTATTATACTTGAAATATTCTTTATGCAGTAGTGTTGATTCCCAGTATAGATTCCTATAGTTTCAGTTTCTAAAGCTTTCCAAACATTGTCGGCCCTCTTGCTGGCCTTTTGCTGACCCATCTATCTTGAATAAGCCCTTCAAGCCCCCCCCCACGGTAGCCTCCGCGTACCCTCTCTTTTCACCCTCCATTACTCCTCATCAAAACCAACAGGAGGTCTTATGAGGGGGGGGTTAAAGCCACAACTGCACCAATGTCCCCCTTTTTCGGTTATGTTATAGTCTCTCTCCCTCTCTTTCTCTCCCTCTCCTCCTCTGTCCATCTGCCTCTCCCTCTCTCGCCCCAGCGGGCTCGGTCTAATCAGGTAAATATTGAGGGGATTTGTTGGCTCGTTGTAACGTGGCCCCGAACGCCCCGACGCTAATTCTTCTTTGCTCCTGCTGGGTTGCAGCCCGGCTTTAAAAGCAGCCGCGGCAATGGAGATAATAACGGGGTGGGGGGGGTTGCTTCTGCAGTACGAGGGCCTAGTGGCATGTGAGAGTTTTTACAGGGGGACGGGAGCCAGTGCTTATGACATTAAAAAAGCAGGTTTGACAGTTGAAAAGTTTTCAGTTTGGTTTTTTTTTTTGGTTTTTTGACCCTAATGAGAAGCCATTTCCAGTTTGATGTCTGCTCCGTGCAGCTGCCCTGGACGCGAGACTCTCGGAGAAGGAAAATCCAATCCTGAAGATTGTCTTTGAAACGCAGCCAAGAGCTATTTCCTCTTGTTTCAGTCAAAACCGTGTTCCAGAACTCTTAATGGATCAGACTGGCCTGTGTTTTTCGTACTGTTGGCAAATCCCACAAAAAGACCAGAACCAACAATGTCTCATTAATATTTTCTGACTTCGCCTCCCTCCCTGTGATTCTCAGACCTACATTTATACATTTAAATCTTTAAAACTGGGCAGATATATACTTTAATTTTTAAAAAGGACTCTCGAGTTTCTTAAAACAGCTTGGAACTTTAGTTTTAGCGGTCGTAACTCTAACTCTGTGAGTAAATTGTGCATTTGCCAGGGACGATATTCATCTGCGGGTTAATCCACATTCGATGGCCTGATGGCTCTGACAGCACAGCTGTCTCCTGGGACTTGAACAGTTCAATCACAGATAGAAGAGGAACATCCGAAATAGATTTACTGGGCAATGGGAAATATTCTCAGTGACCAATGGGCTTTGAGACTCCTGCTCCTGGTTTGTATTCACATTCGGTTATTTGACTTGAATTGACTTAAATTGAAAACATCTTTCTCAGGCTTTTGTTATTTTTCTTTCCCAGTTTACACATCAGCAAATGTGTTGCCTACCATTGGGTTCCCACTTTAAACAATCCTAGCATAACAAATTTTACGATTACATCTGAGACTGAAATCTCAACTGTCCAGAGGATTTCCCTGCAGGACTATGACACCTAGATTACGAAGCTCATTCAGGACAGTGGACTCGGTACTGACTGAAAATAAACCACAGGGTGTGTGCATGTGCGTGTATGTGTGTGTGTGTGTGTGTGTGTGTGTGTTCATGGTAATTAGGGAACATGACAGCGTGGCTTAACGGTGTTTTTAGTCCTGGACATGAAAATTTGTACAGAAATTCACAGCGCCAAAATATATATGAGCAAATGACTGAAAACCTAATGACATTCCCATCATTACTTAATGATTTCATGCTAACATCAACTTCACATTAGCATGTTAGCAGTGTCATTTTGATCCAGTTAGCAAGCTAATGTTAACATTTTGCACAAGGCCTCACAGAGCTGAGAAGTTTTTAGAGCAGCCTCAGATAATAGTTCTTAATAGTTCAGATAATAGGACTTTATGGCTCAGAGGAATGAGACGCATCAGGCTTCGAATACACAGGTGACACTAGACCAGTTCAGTTTGTTGTTGGGTTCTGTTTTCTAGAATGTTTTCCTCAGTCCTTTACAATCATAAACCAGCCAGAACATTCACCTCGGACCGCCACCCCCCCGATGTCAGTTGCACGGGCCAAGAGCAGAGACGTGATTCAGCCGGAGGCGCTCGGTAAAGTGCAATGGGGGAGGAGGGGGAAGAGGGGGAGGCGAAGGGAGGCAGGGAGGGAGCCAGTGAGCAAGAAAAGAAATATTCAAGGAGAAAATGCAGCAAGAGCGAAGAAAAAGAATAGGGAGGAGGAAAGAAAATAAAAACGGCTGCTAGCCGCTAGCCGCTAGGACACAACGGCGTCCCTGTGGACGGGCGATTCGAGGATGCGTGCGTGTGCTGGGACGACATGTCAGCACCGCATCTGCTACGTTTCGCCGCTCAGCTGGGTTGCCATGCCGACCAGCGCATCCTCACTCCATCTCCCTCTCCCTCCCTCTCTCTCTCTCTCTCTCTCTCTCTCTGTCTCGGTATTTGCATCCCTCCCCCATCCTCCTCCTCCCTCCCTCCCTCCCTCCCTCCCTCACTCTGTCCATCCAACCATGACTTACATAAACCTCTTTCTTTTGTACGAAGGCAGAAACGCTCGGAGGTTGAGTTCACCGACGCCTCCTTGAAAATGTGATGTTAGGCTTCATCGCTCTCTCTCGCTCGCTCTCTCTCTCTGTCACTATCTCTCTCTCTCCCTCCCTCTCCCTCACATACACTCAAAATGTCTCCTGGCCTGTCATCGCCAGTGTTTCCCTTCAGCTGGCAAAATAAAGAGCTCAAGGATTCAGGAAGGATACAGGAAGTCAGCCGGTGAAAGGAGCCTGATTAGCATGTAGGGAGCATAGCAGGAGCGGGCGTGCTCCTCGACACCTCCATTCACTTTGCACTGCCTCATCTGTGTGTGTGTGTGTGTGTGAGAGAGAGAGTAACACCTACACACCTGTTTATTCATGCAATTATCCCATCAGCAAATATGTACCTAAAGGAATAGTTTGACATTTCGGGAAACACATATATGCTTTGCCGATGAGAGAAGGGAGTTGATTAGCTTAGCTTAGCATAAAGCCTGGGAATAGGTGGAAAGTGTTAGCGTGTCTCTGTCCAGAGTTTTAAAAAACACACCCAGACACACCCCCTAAAGCTAGAAAGCGATTAAATGTATTTCCAAAAATGTAAAACTATTTTGTTTAAACGCCGCAGGTGATCATGATCAGCAAAAGTCTTTTCATCTATAGTTTGACGGCAGACGTGCTGTAAATCTTACAGTTTGTTGTAAATAGTCACAGCTGCACACTTTTGCGTGCATGCGACAGCGAGGCGACTTCGCTCCGTGGCGTCTCATCAAGCGGTGAAATAGATTTGGGGGGGGGCACCGTCTTCTGCCAAACGGTGTGTGTGTGCGTGTGTGTGTGTGAACATATGTGCCTATAATGTACCTCCACATACGGACTCTCATATGCATTGCGTTAGATCTTATAAGAGAAAATGTCTTGTTTAACTGTGTTTGTGTGTGGTTGAACGAGTTCCTGTGTGTGTATATGTGTGTTTGTATGTTTGTGTGTGTTTGTTTGTATGGGTCTGTGTATATGTGTGTTTGTGTGTGTGTGTACACGACAGCGAGTGTGTTTATAGTCAGAAAATCGCCCCGAGGCTATTTTTATTTCACTCTCTATTTTCAGAATCACCAAGTGATGACATTATCCCTTCAGAATAAAGTGCGACTCTCATCCCGCTAACGTGCCCGCGCTCTGTTATTTGACGATAATGCTTAAAATTTATGTAACACACATGTTGTGAAAAAAAAAACATATGAACCTTTATTTTAGAGCTTTTCAGCTTCAACACCAAAGTGGTCCGAGATAATCAGGAAGAGAGAGGTAATCCTGAATAACAATAAACAGATTAGATTAGAAAGGAGAGGCACTCAAACCATGTGTGACTGTTAAATGATGCTTAAAAGCCACATATGGGACTGGAACCGAGCTATGAACGCAAAAACTGAGAATCACAATGGATCCCTCAATGTGGTTTTACCCTGCTAAACATTTCCTCCTTTGTTTCTCTCTTTCTCCATTTTCTTCCCTCTCCACCTGTCTGCTTGCATCTCGCTTCATTTCAAAACCCGCGACCTTTTCATTCTCTCTCCTTCCCGTCTGCCACGTCTCCACATTTCTAAACTTTTCCTCTGTTTCCTCTGTCATCTATCACTTTGCTCTGCTCTGTCTCTTTCCTCCAATACCCAATTTCCCACCGCTCTCTCTCTCTGTCTCGCCTCCTCTTCCTCGCCCCAGATGCAATGTCCAGGATTACATCTGGCACAAGGGCGCCCGCTGCGAGTCCGTGGTGACCGAGTTCCAGGTGATGTGTCTGGCCGTGGGCGCCTCGGCGCTGGTGGTCCTGCTGCTCTTCATGATTGTCGTCTGCTTTGCCAAGAAGCTCCACGTGCTCAAGACGGAGAACAAGAAGCTGCGCAAGCGCAGGTGAGGCCACACGACGGACCCGAGCCACTTGATGGCTTTGATCTAAAAACTGAAGGAGTCAATCTTGGCTCTTTTTCCTGTCTCACTTTGGAGGTTTGATTCATTTCAACTTCACAAAGACAGAGCATGAATATATTTATAGTAGTTATTAGTCTCTTGTCACTTTCCTTTTTTTTGAGCTATACCTAGGCTCTTACCCCTCTGATTTATTTCCAGTAATGCTAACAAGGGATTTCAGAGAAAAAAGAAAAACTTGTGAGACTTTTTTCTTCCCCACAAAAAAAGCAGCAAATTTCTAATAAAGACATGTAAAAACCCAAGTGGGGCTACATCTGTCTAGATCTCGTTTTAGGGTTTCATTGGTCTAAGTTTAAAAGATCAATCAAACTAAACCATAAATTGGGGTCTTTAGTGCCTTGCTCAAAGGTATTTGGGGGCAGCAGATTTATTATCAGTTACCGGGCAGATGCTGAGTCTCGGCTGCATGAAATTACCCCCACAGCACCATCAATTTTAAAGACTGAGCCAGAAAGCTTCATTTCTGTGCCGCTGCTGCCGAGACTTGTATTTGGTGTTAAGCTCGGGGAACATCGGAGGCAGACCAATAGGAAAAGAGGGAGCAGAGGGGAGAAGAACAGTAGAAATAAGAATCTTAAGCTGGACGAGGCCTCAGAATCAACAGCTTTAAGCCCTTATTGAAAACGAATCCATGTATCTGTGTCTTCTAGAAATAAGTTGTGTAGTTTAGAAGCTCATGACACAGTATTACGTTCAGTTCAACTGATCCAAACGGATCAAGAGGAATTTATGCTCAGATTCCTTAAAAAGACAAAATTAGGGTTGAACAATACCCAGTTTTGTTTCCTCACATGAATAAAAAGGCTGAAAAATCCTTTTTTTTAAAAAGTTCATTTTAAACTACTTGTAATGTTAAATACATGAACCAGAGTCATTACACAATCACACCTAGAGGCATCAGGTTGTGAAGGTGATGTTGTATCACGCCAATTACATTCAGTTTACAGGGCTAAGCATCTGATTTTCCAAAACAACGACCTTCTGGGTTTTATCTGGGTTTTGAGAAACCCAGAAAGTCATTTAACAACACTTTTAAATAACTTTTAAGGTATTTCCCCATTTCCCCAAAGACTCTTTTAACCAACTGCATGAAAACATATCCTGACCGCTGCACGACAGGAAAGATTTTGAAGGTTTTTTTTCCTCAAGTCGCGTCTCTCTTTCCTTATACAAACACAGGTGGTCGCCAGAAAATGGCACGGCTCCTCGCCCAGTTTATACAATGTGAACCATACACTGGAATTTATTGTGGTTACCTGCCAATACTTTATATTTTCATGCAAAAAAACACATTAATATTTTTGCAGAGTTGAAATTTACATATTTATATACTTATGACATGAAGGATAGAATGGAGGTTAAAAAAAACAGGTAGAGAAGGAGAACAATAAGGAACAGGGGGGTGATGAGATTGAGGAGAATGAGGAGGGTCTGCAAGACAGGAGGAAGGAGATGAGATGGGGGGATGGGCAGCAAAGACCAGAGACAGAGGACAGTCTGACTGAGGTGGGGGGTGGGGGTGGGGGGGTAAATTAGATGTATCTCCTACGATAGGAAGCGGTTGATAGTGAGTAATTGAGAAGGAGAATGGAGGAATGCAGGAGGAAACGGAGGAGGAGGAGGTTGGAGGCGCCGCACGATGAGCTGATATCAAGCAGCCGGCAGGAAAAGCAGATGACAAGACAGATGAGGGCGACAGCAGGAGGAGGGAGACACGACTGGTGTGCACTGAGGAAAAAAAAGGTTCTCTTAGGAACCCCAAGAGGTTTCTTTCAGGGTTCTCCACCATCATGAGATTTTGTGTTGAGGATATTTAACATAGCATCTAGATCCACTGGTTCTACTGTATATAGAGCCTATTGTGCTGTAAAATAAATAAATAAATAAATAAAAACCTATTGCAACGGCACTCCAAAGCCTAAATGGTTCTATGAAGAGTATCATGGTGCAGTGGGAAAAAAATATTTAAGGTTTTCGACTGTTACAACTTACATATACAGTAAATTCTTTTACAGAAGAGTATTGTACAGTATGAAGCTTCGATGTGGCTGTAAATAATCTTGATGTTAATTCTGTAGCATAAAACTCACATTGTTCTTTGAATAATGTCCATGCCTTTAGAAAGAACAATACAAGAAAGTATAAAATCCACCAAAAAAACTAAAAAACAAAACTAAACGGAAGTAACTGACCCATTTAGAAGCCAATGTCTGTATGGTATGTAAACTTCATATATAATCTTTAGACACCTCCTGGGGTCACATGACACTTCAAAAAGGCCTAAGACTCTGTGTTGTTTAAACACATGAAGAAAATAGCATTTTAATATATTTTTCCGAATTAAATTAAGTAGTTCCTAGAATTTTCAATTCTATGAATACACAGAGTTATTTCCTGACTCTGCAGGTCCCCTCGTCTCTGTGGAGCATATTAGCATCTTTTAGCACTTTGTTTTGGTTTTTAAGGCACACAAATCTACTTTTCTGATTTGCTCTCACTTCCAGGCAGCTATTTTCAGTAAAAAGTGTGCTCACTACCTGCACCAAACAGCAGGCGAATGAAGTTAACAACTAGCTAGTGAACATAGTGGAACATTTAGCCACTAAAGAGCAAGATATCATTCCCAAGAGTTGATGGAGACCAAAAACAGAGCTAAGAGAAGACTGAATTTGACTGAGATTCATTGGGTGAACTTAAACGCAACACAAAAAGAATGAAAATGTCGCTCCATATCTGCTCGATGTATGAACATGCAACATTTTCTTAAGACAGTCACTATGTCCACCTGCAAGCAACGTTGTGTTGTCTCCAAGTGGCCAAAGAAAAAAAAAGTTAATGCAGGTTTAAGGATTCAAAAATGAACAAAAATGACTGAATACTGCTGAGATATTTTGCAGAGCATCATTAGAAGTAGCGACAAAAGATTAAATGAAATCTCCAAAAATGCATAATTGCATTTGTTCTTCTTACATTTCCTCTTTTCTTATGAAAAAAAGAATAAGTTTCTTGTGCATCAGTCAAAACTATGAATCACTCGGCAACACAGTTGGCATTGCATAATGATCCCCAAGTAAGAGTGAATTCTATTGACTTGCAGCCCTGTATATAATAAGTTATTATAATATTATCAAATGTTTCTTGTAATCGAAAGCGGGCTACATTGAGACCCTAACCACAGAACCTTTAACAGAACCTGAGGATCCCTCCTTTTTGTGTGAAAGTGAAGGATGGAGAGGCCGTTAGAGGGAGGTGGATTGAATATAAACTGAAGGAGAGAACGAGAGTGACAGACAGATTGAAAGGCTGGATTGAATATAAAGAGAGGCAGGGTGGGGGGCGGCGGGGGGGGGGCCAGGGGGGGTGTTTTAGTTGCAATCTCCCTAGCAACAGAGCCGTCGTGGATGAGCAGCAGTCAGGATGAGGAGAGCAGCAGATGCGATGAGATGCCGCGCAGATGCAAACAATGAACAAGCAGCACCCAGAGCCAGCACCACCATTTAGCTTTACGCTGGCTTTTTTTACAGGGAGGGGGGGGGGGGAGGAGGGCTATGGAGGATGGGGGGGATGGTGATGAGATGAATGATGTGTGGAGGAGAGGTGAGTGCAGCAGCAGGGCAAGCAGAAGCAGAAGAAAAAAAAAAAAAAAAAAAAAAAAATGTGATTGGTGTGATGGTACTCTGGGATCCAGCTGAGCTGGGGGGGGGGGGGGGGGGGGGGGGGGGTATACAGCTGTGGTGTGTGGAGGGGTGTGTGTGTGAGTGTGTGTGTGTGTGTGTGTGTGTGTGTGTGTGTTGCATGTGTGTGTGTGTGTGTGTAGCGGCAGGGTGCAGCAAGAAAGACACAAGGCGGCCTCATCAAGGGTTCGGCTAGAAGAAAATCGAAAAAGGAGTGAGGAGTAGGAGGAGGAGGAGGAAGGAGAGGAAGGGAAGGGGGAGGGGGAGGGTGAAAGATTAGAGGAGTAAAAAGGAGGGCAGCATGAAATGGGGGGGTTTAAGGAGAAACTGTTGCAAAGAGGTAGAGAAGAGAGGGAAAGAGAAAGTGAAAGAGGGAGAAGGAGGAACGAGAGAAGGCGGCTGCAGAGAAAAAAAGCTCAGCATGACACATTCAGAGAAGAGTGTGTGTGTATATATGTATGTGTATATATGTGTGAGTGTGTGTGTGTGTGTGTGTGTGTGTGTGTGTGTGTGTGTGTGTGTGTGTGTGTGTGTGTGTGTGTGTGTGTGTGTGCGCTGCTGACAAGGCTCATGAATACATGAGACTCTCACACTCCCCCATCTGCTGCGGGTGATTGCAGTCGCAGTGTTTTCTCTACCTCAGCTGAGATCGGACCCAACCGGCATCCTGATGGGGGTGGGGGACAAAGAAGGAGCGAGGGAGGGATGGAGGAAACGATGGTGGCGTCCTTGTTGTGAGACACGGCGGCCTTCATCCGTCCGTCACAGCCAGTCTCCGTTACGTAAAATGTTCTGTACAACGGGTCCTTGGGAATTATAGATGCTCAGTATCTGCACGAGCAAATCCCTAACAGTGAGACGGTTAAAGTGAACTGACTGTACTGAATCACCATCATCAGCGACTGAACCAGTGGCTTTTAGCAGTGAAGCCACTGATTGGTGACGGACAGCATCCTTCTCAGCTCAGCCTGGATGCACCCAATGCACAGTTTACGCTTAAAAGCTCATTAAAAGACAGTGAACGCCAGAGAAACAATCAGAATCTGATAACTGTCATAAATAACAGATTTCTGAAATATTAACCTCATTTATGGGGCTTTTTTTTTGGGGGGGGGGCTAATTTTTCACCAAATGGAACTTGACAGTGCAGCTGTATAAGCGGCGATGCGTTCACTTACCACTGCGTGTGCTGAAGTGCATTTAAACGGCGATCGGTCGTCCATTAAAGCTTCACTTGTATAGCACCTTTCACACGGACTGATGCAAACGGTACAACAGTTTGAGGCTAATGCACACTGGAAATAAAAAAAGGTAAGAGGTCCAAAGCTCTTTTCTGATGTGACTGTCTCTGACTCTGTCTCATCATTATCTCTTCTTTGATCGTCCTGTCGCAGCAATCATGAAATATAAATATGGAAGTTTGCATGTGGATCAGAGAGTGGGGAAGTAGATCAGATCCTCTTTAACTATGGATATGAGGAGGGAGCGGTTGTGGAGACAGAGAAACACGTCGAGATGTTTGAGGACGGCCCCTTTTCGGTATCTTCGCTTGTTAAATGTTACATGGGCGAAGGGCAAATGATGTTCCATAAATGAGAGGGTAGATTTTTGAGAGAGGGGAGACAGATCCAAGTCGTCGAGGTGGTCGTCTCGTTCGGTCCCCGGGACAAACGTCTCGGAGATGAGAGGTCGGAGGCGAAGAGGGAACGGGGACGGGAAATTCAGAGGGCTCAGTCTAACTCGGTCAGAAGGGAAGTCCCAGTGTTCGCCTCCTCCCTGGTGAGATTAAAAGAGGTGTGTGTGTTTATCTGAGTCAGTTTTAAAGCAGTACACTGAGTTTTCATGAGGCCGGCCCATCGATCAGACCGGATCGGGCCCAGTGCTTCACCGTGCTGAGGAGAACGTCGGAGAAATAAAGTTTCTTTTCAGTATGGAACCCTTTTTTTTTGCCTGAACATTTTTCCAGTGAACACCTGATTTCTATGGAAACCCATTTCCTCCGCGCATTAAAAAAAAAAAAGAAATTCCACCATCTATCATTTTTCATAGAGAATTTTTCTTATATTTATTACTTACTATGTAAAACTAAGAAAAGGGTTTCTCATAATTAGGTGCTTTCAGTGCAGTTTGTGTGTCAGTAGGGATTTACTGTATCTATGCTAATAGTTCACACATTTTTGAAGATAACAAGACAAGGTCAAAAAATATCACATGTGGCCAAACTGTTATTTGTTTATTTTTGCTTCTCTCCTACTTCATTTCCTTGAAAACAACGGAAACTAGTCCCTGCTATTGTAATTACACATTGCACACATATTATATTACCTTTATATGAATTTTTTTCTTTTAAAAAATTGGTTGGTTTACCATGAACAGTGCATGTGAGTAAAGAATCATATAAATGTGTTTGAGAGAGAGAAAAGGTAGTTTTCATCTGGGCAGATTTCAAACGTATACATCATATAACATAAATAACATGGGCATATCGATCGGTATCGATATCCTTGTCAAATACGAGATGAGTTGCAAAATCTCTAAACACCTGCTGTTTAAAATACAGTCTGTTCTTGTCTGTTCTTGATTCTTCCCGTTAACGGGTCAAATGTGGGACCAAGTTCATATAAAAAAACAGGTAAAAAACCAGGTGAAATAAATTGGATGGTTGAACATAAAAATTTTGTTCTCAGTTTGTTGCATCACAGATAAAATGTTTGTGTCTCTGTTGTTTTTTTTCTGTTTGTCGATCCACAAACAGAAGTCGTGACCTTGCTGTCAGACTAATGCTGCCTTCTTGCTTTTTCTCCCCCCCTCTTTTTTCCTTTTCTCCTGACAATCCCGTCTTTTTCTCTGTTTTCTCCAATGATGTAATTTTCCTCCTAAACTTGTCCTTTTCCTCACCCTCCTCTGTGCTTCTGACCCCTCTGTTGTTTCTCCCTGTCTTCCCTTGTGTTTCGCTCGCTCTCTCTCTCTCTCTCTCTCTCTCTCTCCGTTCGTCTTTTGGCCTCTTGCATCTTGTGGAACCATCGCCTGCAAATGTCATCCCACTCCCGTCTCACTTGATTTTTCCGCCCTTCATCCTTTTCACCCTCCTGGATCATTTTCAAATCCTCGAACTGCTCCCTGCCTTTCCAACCCTTTTGTTTCCATTATCTGGTCCCTTATTTCCTGTCTTTTGCTTTTGTTACCCTGCTCCCGTCTTTTCCTCATCTCCTGTCTCCTCTGTCAATCATGTGCGTCTCCTAAATGTCCAATATCCTCCGTCCTCTTTCCCTTTCCGCCTTCTACCCCCCTGCGCCGCTCTATATGTTCCCTTCTTCCTCTCTCTGGACTCCCTCTTCCTCCTCACATTACCTCAATTTCTCCACATCTCCTCTCTCCTCTTTCTTCTCCCCTGCTTCTCTCTCTCATCTCCTTTATTTCTTTCTGGTCTGCTACACTGTCTCTTCTCCAACTCTTTCCTCCTTCCTCACCTCACCACATTAATTTTCCTCCGCCTCTTGCTCATCCTCCTCTCCACCCCCCACCCCCACCCCTACCCCCATCCTCTGACGCCCAGCAGTAAGTACCGGCCTTCATCGGAGCAGCACAATGATAATTTCTCGCTGTCCACCATCGCTGAGGGCTCCCACCCAAATGTAAGGAAACTGTGCGACACCCCTCCTAACGTCCCTCATGCCCGTGCATTGGCTTACTATGATAACATTATCTGTCAGGTAACGTGGTTCTCGCCTCTCTCTCTCACCCCTTTTTCTGCATCTCCCCACCAAACCCTGCCCGGGCCCATCCTCCCCAACCCCCGACTCTCCCTCTAATGCATGGGCATGAGTATTCCACCGATACTCCGAGGTGTGAAATGCTAAAGAAGCTGGGGATGGGTGGGGTCGAAGCGTGAGGATGGACGGTGGGAGTCTTCTCATGGGCAGTTGAAATCTAAATGCGAGGGAATGGGACGAATAGTGCTTAGATACTTTCACACATTGCTGTTGTCTGTAATCTGGCTGTCATGGGTTTGTTTCATCTTTAAAAACTCCCAGAACCTTTTCAACCTATAGAGGATTTTTCTATATGTCCATTTAAAGGATCTGACCGCTGGTTTTGCATGTTTTAGCCAGTTCGTCACAAACCATATTTTACTTTACATCGCAGCTAAATTAAATTTTAGGGAAAAAAAATTAATGTGCCTTTTCTACAGCTCCATAAATCAGAGGGAATAAGAAAAAATAGTATGCTGCTTAAATTTTTCTGATATTTCTTTAACCTTTTTTTGTAAAATTACAGCCAAATCCAACAAAATCTATATATTCAGATGAAGCAGTCTCAGATATGAGACTTTGTTTCATGGGGTTTACCAGCCAAAAAGGTTGGAAGTCTCTTAGTTACACCAGTCAAACAACTTGTTAAGAGACTGATAGTTGACTATTTTGACTAATCAAAAATTTCATCGGCTTCAACTAACATTAAGTAGATTCGTTAAAAGTTTAATTAATTAAAAATAGCCTGTTTGCACAGGTGGACAAAGAAACCTAATATTTGTACATGCTACACATACTGTTCATACTATACACAAAAAAACCTGTTCATACATAGTGGTATGAATGTGCATCTAGTGTGGAGAGTGAAATCAGGGGCAAAAATGAGTTTTATATGTTGCTGAAAAGCTGTTAATTAACTTGAAATATATTTGTGATCATAATTTAGGGACATAGATTAAAAAAAAAACACTCAAGGAAAAATTAGGTTAGGAACATTCATTATATGGTTGAAAAAATAAAACATAAAATAAAAATCACCTGAATGACCCTTTTTTTCCTCAACTCAATGATATCTTTTATATATCCTGGCAGGAGGTGAGGTTTATGCAGTAATGGCTCATAGACACAAGAGCCTAAGGCTCTCGCAACCTGTTACCATGGCAACGCAGCAGTCGTGTTTATTGATTCAGTTTCCTGGTTTATTGCTTATTGATCCCGTTATGAAGCTGAGAGCAAGACACATGGACACATACACTCACAAACAAGAGACGACAAAAAATAAACTGAGTTCAGGTTGTGTGTGGAGCCGTTACCTTTTTTTTCCAACCATTTTTAGTAAAAACAAAGTTTTGACCATTTAAATTTAAGGACATTTATTTTTACATCTGCCTGTGAAGAGAAGATGCAGCATAAATCAGCTCGATGGGCGAATCGGGGCATCGCCACTGGGGGGTCAGAGGTAAAAGTCCCCCTAAAACCATGCAGACTAAACATCGAGGGACTGTCCTCATAGTGCAGGTAGCGGCCTCGCCCCCATAAGAGAAAACTCCCACAGTCCTTCGCTGCGACCCCTTCCCCACCCCATCTCTCTCTAACCTGCTGTCTCTCTGATCACCTCTTGCATCGGTATGTCATGGCATGTCTGCTGTTTCACTAACGTGCGCCACCCAGTGGCCATGCAAGCCACTGCTTTGCTATGTTTGTGCAATTCTGTACTTTTAACAAATTGTTCTGCTTATACTTGTTTATCCTGAAAAACAAAATGGGTTGGCAAGTGGGGAGGGGGGGTGGGTATGATTGTTCAAAAGTGGCTTTCTGGGGGGGTCGATGTCACAACCAGGTAAGCTAAAGGTGTGGGGGATTTGTGGGAAATGAAATGCTGGGGGGGATATCAGGATAAACATCTGAGATGCAACACCTTGCTGCCTGCAGGTGGCAGCAGCGAGCCGGCGGGCTCCTCACTAACTGAAGCATGGGTTAGCTAGTAGCGGCAACGCCGTAGTTGTAGCAGCATGGGGTTGTGCTAGTGCTACAACTGACGTAGAGTTTGTTCTGGTTTTTTTATTTGTATTTGAAATTTCGGCCTTTTTTAAGAGGCAGTACCACCCTCTAACAACTCCATCAGTAGTTCTGTTCACTTGTAAATCTACAGAAACCAGTTGTTTCCCTATAGCTCTCACTTCTTTCATGCTAGCTCGGTCTCAGATGTCCTCGTTTCTACTTATTGTAACCAAAACCAAATGCCGTTTTCCCTCCCATGATAGACGCAAGAAATCACAAAACATTAGTAATAAAAAAAACATCTGTCATCACCTCCTAATAAAACCTTTAAAATGTCAACTTACTAACTCAACACCACCCACATATCACAACCCCTAAAATCTCGCTCATTCGCTGGATTGAATAGTATTTGTAGATATTTCCAGTGATTTGTTTTAGCAGACTCAGAGGTTCCCTGTTGAGTATCTGACCACTAGTGTTGCTAGGGAGCATGGTTTTGATGACTTTGTACCATGCATGAGGATACACATGCAAACATGTGGGCATCGCCGCACATACTGTGTTTCTTCTGCTAGTTTGATGCTAACACACTAGATGTTGCTTGTTGGCAGTAACAGTAGTGATGTGCAGGGAAGGGCGGGAAAGTGGTAACTTCAAGCTCGCAAACAGAATAGGTTCATAAATAATCAAAAAAATGAAGAGGAAAAAAGTTGCTCTCAACTGATTAATAAGACCTCAAGGATACAATCAGGATTTTTTGGTGAGAAACAGTGAATGTAAAGAAAACTTTGTTTGTTCTCGTTGTTCCTCTATTCCTATTTACAGAAACATTTAGCCTTTCGCCTCTTGCACATCCGCTGTAACTTTTTAACTTTCTGAACACCAGAATCAAAATTGGCCGAGCTCAGGTTGGTCTCTCTATGTGCTCGGCGAAAGATTGTTTGTTGAGGAAAGAGGTATCACTCTTTTACACCAATCTATGATAACAAGGGGGCTGTGTGATGAGTGTCCTCAAGTGAAACAATCCAACCGATTGCCTTAAATTAATTTCAGAGATCTAAATCTCTGTTGTTTTTTACCAGAGTTTCCATGCAATTGATATTTTAAGCTTTAACAGAGCTGAACCTACGTCAACTGTTTGGAACAAGGAGAGCATGAAAAATAAGGTCTGCAAAAGTAAATATTACGAACATTAGGGCATCTTATTTTCATACTGTGATCATTATTAGGCTTCACAGAAGTTGGTATTTATAACTTTATTTACGTTGCCAATTTTTATAGATTTGATTCTTGAAAGGATTTGGATTTGATGAACAGATTGGATACCGGATTCACATTCACTTAAATGGTATTGTAACAAACACGACAGAAATATCTCCAGTTACTATTCAACCCAAGGTTTATTTTTCTGACACTTTTACCAACCAACATACAAAACTCATCTAGATGTACAAGCTTCCCCCAAAACCAAAACCAAAAACCCATACCAACTCACCAGTTTTCCCCAAATACACCCAAAATTCACTCACTAATAAAGAGATATAACCTCAACTCCCCTCCGAACTAACAGCCCGGCGTCAGCGCCACTACGGGCAACAGCCTCGCCAGAAAACACCCGGAGCTCTGTCTGCAGAGGGCATGCAGAAGAGCAGCGAAGGCATCACCGGAGAGTCTGTGTTTGAGCAGAGCCGGCGTTACCTCAGAGACGCCGGAGCCGGCTGGGGATATCAGCTGTTGTCTCCTGCTATCGGTCTCCAACACTCAGTCTCAGTCTCTCTCTCTCTCTGGCTGTTTTATCTGTCTGCCTCTATCTCTTCCTGTCTGCCTCCCCTTTCTCTTTCTCCATCTTTTTTTGCCACTTAATCTCTCCGTACCGGCTCTACCGCTGCCCCCCCAATCCTCTTCTTCCTCTCTGTCCGCTTGAATCAATCTCTCTGCGTCCCCTGTCTTTCCCTGTCCGTCTCTATCTTGTCTTTCTCTGAGAATGCCTTGAGTGGTTTTGAGGAGTATAACCCTTTGCCCCATCCCCCTCCCCTCAGAAAACCATGAGCAGATACACCTGGGAGTGTAAGACCAAAGAGGAGTCCGACTGTGAGGTAAGACCAAATCCCGAATGTCAGATAGCCCCGACCCGCCTACACCTCTCTCACCCTCCCAAACAGCTCTCTCATTGTTACTTGTGGCCCTGTCAATCACCCTCTCTCAAGTTTCAGTGGACCGATCTGAGTCTTAACCCCACCCAGCAAAAAAATATAACAAAAATATAAAGTCTTGTCGGACATGAAAACATTGCAAAGGAAAGATTCGCACACATTCTTCCACCTCTTAGAACTGAATGCACTTACAAATTAAATAATTTCTAAATTAAATTTATGAAATGAGGTTTATCAGTATCTTTTTGGAAAACACACACCATGTTTTTATTGAAAACAAATCTATTGGTATGTTATTAAAAACTGTTCATAAGGATGTAAATATCAGGTTGTGATTTGTGCCCTAACACACAATATTCTTCTGTTTATCAGGGACAACACACATGAATTACAATTAGTATGAAGTAAATGTGTTAGATTTAATCAAACAGCTGATTCTTATCTACAGTCCCTGGGCAGGTTCATGTTATAAAAGAAACAAAGAAGCATGAATGGATTATTGAAGAGGCCCATGAGCCCAAAGGATCAGTCAAAGGAGTCCCCTGGGCTTCACCTGCAAAATGCTACTGAAAGAAATAGAGGAAGATCAGAAAAAGATACAAAAGGACCATAAAAAGACACAAAATGATTACAAAGAGACATAAAGAGACAAAAGAACCACAAAAGAGACACGAAATTACTATAAGGAGACACAATGCAACACAAAACAACCTCAAAGAGATGCAAAACGACCACAAAGAGACACACAGAAACACAAAACAACCTCAAAGAGATGCAAAATGACCACAAAATGACCACAAAGAGACACAAAATTACTATCACACAAACGATGACTATCTATTACTATTCTATTACTATAAGGCCACACAAAAATGAACTGAAAGAAACTCAAAGAGATAAAAATGACCACAAAGAGACAAAAACAACCACAAAGAGACTGAAAAGACTACAAAGAGACAGAAAGAGAATCAAAATGATCACAAAGAGATGGAATTTGTTGTCATTTTGCATCATTTTTTGCTACTATGTAGGAAGGGAAGGAGTCTGGCCCTGTGTCCAGAGACCTGTCCTCTCATATATATATATATATATATATATATAAATATATATAAAAGACAGCATCAAGTAGCATAAATTGAAGAAATTCTTACAAAGGAGTGGTCTCTGTAAAACAAAAAAGCTATTATTTTCTGAAAACAGAGACAGCACTATAGCTCATGGTGGTAACTGGAGCTTTTGGTTTACTCGGCATTTTTTCAGCTGCTAATTGTGCTGATTCTCAGACAGTTTATTATCTTCTGAGATGCTGAGATAATGCTGTTAGCAACAATACAGCTGAACCTGGAGCAGAATTTTAAAGGTCAAGAACTGAGAGCAGGAGCACAACTGAAACAAAATGAAGAAAATTCATTACCTGCCACAAAAAAGGAAAAAAGGACACATGTGAACCCCTGTTGAGATATACATAAAAAAAGAAAAAGTCGCAAAAATTGTGTGAAATTGCCCTTTAACACACACACACACACACACACACACACACACACACACACACACACGCACGCACGCACGCACGCATGCATGCACACACTGAAGTTGCAGGGCCTCGAGGTAAAATCAGAAAAACCCAATCATAAACAGACATAAAAACAGCACCAGCCCTGCCGCAGAAATTTATTGACCTTGTGAAGACCTCGTCACACCAGACAGCCGTGGTGGTACCACCTCTGCCTACACACACACACACACACACACACACACACACAAACACGCATACACGCATACACACACTTAATGGAGGAAGTAAACGCCTTCAGAAAAGGCTGAATGTACTGAGAAATTGAAACACACACACAAACAAAAGAAAACATGTAAACTCAGACATTTTGCATAGACCCAAGACAAACACACACACACACACACACGCACTCACACCATCCAGTCATTTCTGCACAATAACAAAAAAAGCACTTATGTTTCCCCAAAGTAATAGAACGCTTTTGTGTTTCATTCGCTGCAGCAGATTGAACCCGCTTGTCCTCAATCTTTCCTCCACGATAATTCTGCAGAGTCTGGCCTTCCCGCCTGCTCCACTGGGCAGCAAACAGGGAAATGGAATTGTTTTTTTTTTCTGTCAATACTAAATAAATTCAACACAGAAAATAAATTGACTGGGACAGAGCCGGCTGTAATTTCTAAGAGGATTTCATTTCCAATCGACTGAATCGTTGCTCAGACCGAATGCTCATAACTGAATTGACCCTAGTCAGGAATGAAGGAAGGGGAATTATAGGTTAAAAAAAAAGGTAAATTTTCCTTTCAATTTGAAAACATGATCCTTTATGTAGCGGGAATAGAAAAATGCCATCCAGAACCATCCAGAGCGACTAGATTCCAGGTGAAAGCTGTGATTTCTTACAGGTCGTCATCATCATTATTAAAGTGATGTGAAAAACCTTTGTTTCAAAAAAATCTGGATTGTTTTCTCCATCTTTGTTTCTCATCGCTTGTCAATCACAGCGTGACTTTTTTTTTTTGCCTTTGGCCGTCTGGAAGTTTTTTAGTTTTGCCAAACAAAAAAAAAAAACAAAAAACAAAACATTATTCAAATATTTTTGGAGGAAAACTTAAATTTTATATGAAAATGTGAGATGACTTCAGCAAAGAGTAACTTGACATCTCTGAAAAATCTTATTTTTGCCGACCTCCAGTTGGTTAATTTCTCACCTTGGTGCCATGATGCACAGATGAACTCCAGGATGTTTAAAGAAATCAAAAGAAGCTGTATCATGACCTCATTTTACTCCAATGCCTACTCTCTACACAAACACATACATTTCACAGTATGCATAGAAGCCTGACACATACCCACTCTCGAAAGCAAACACAAACCTAATACAGACCCGTGTACTTTATACTCAGGGAAAAAGAGGCCAGCCAATAAATGGAAAAACAAACTACAAACAAGCCTTTATGCATGCACACGTGGAGTCGTGCAACAAGTGCAGGCGGGTTATTACAGGCTCGTGCACACACTCACCATTACAAATATTTTAATCTCAAACGTATGTGCCCAAGCACATTTACGACTCCCAAACACTGCAAATGCAAAACACATTTAATCAGCTGCAGGGAAACAGCTGAAGATGAAGAAAAAATCAACACTGATCCAGATAAAAACACAAACTCTCAGAGCACCTGCCTGCATACTGACGCCAAACCAGAGAAAATTGATACGGATGTTACTCTGCACATTTCAGTTTTAAGATACATCATACATGTACATGCATAATTGCCAAATAAGTTGACATTGTGGCATAATTTCTATGCAGGGTGATTGAGATGATTGGAAGCGAAATTTAGGACCATATTTCTCATAAACCCCACCACTTCCTGTGAAGAGGATCTTCTTCCTAATCAAGTGGCGATTTACCCTTTCACCTAACTAAAAGCGCTCTGGTGTAACACTTGAATATTAATGACTGATCTGACTTCTCAAAAACAAAATATGTCTGCCTCATGGTGGCGCTAGAGGAGAAGAAGTCAGGGGCTCATCAAAGTCATCGGGATTCCCCTTCTTGGGACCATGAATATCAGAACTAAACACAATAAAAAGCATTAAATGCCTAGATGGCACCCGTTTTCACCAACTTTGTCCAATATTCTACAACCAAAAACAAAAAAAAACATATACCCTTCAAACAATGTTATTGTCACCAAAAATATCTCCATCTAGGGGCTTTCATGAGAATGATATGTTGGGGGGGGGGGGGGTTCCCTTCTTCCATAAATGCCAAAGGCTTCTGTTGTTTCTCTTGACACAACAGCACCATCCCCGAGTCAAACAATTCCACAGTGACGATAATTCCACCTTAAATTAACTCAGTTCATTATGTTGCAACTTTTAGCAAAATTACAATCCACTAATCCCCAGCCCCACTAAAAGTCAAAAGGACACTAGGAACTGTCCACGTGCCTCCACCATCATCATCATCGCCATCAGAACCCCTGTTTATCTCTGTTCCCGCTCCCCCAAAACGACACCTACTTCTAAAGTCTTTGTGACTCCGTGACTCCCTATCACCGCCCGCGAGCACCCCCCACCCCTTCCACCCATGCACAACGCCAATGAAATCCAACGAACAAACAAACAAACAAACAAACAAAAACATTTTCCAGTTTCACGCTGACGGGAGGACAGAGGGCCCCTACCCCGTAACCATGGAAGTGACATATCCGCACGTCCTGCCTGAAGTTACTATCTAGGCCAACGGCCAGCGGGTAAATGCTCTCACTGCTCTTCCTTTTTCTAAAAGTGCCATTGAATCCGAACGCAAACATTCAATTAGGGTGTGTTAGTGAATGGCCAAGGCCTCAGGGTCTGGAGTTTGATGTGTTTGTGTGTGTGTGTGTGTGTGTGTATGTGCCTGTTTGCGTGCACACATGTGCGAACTTGCCAACCTGCGTGCCTGAATGACAGTGCCTATCTCACCACACTCGGCCTGGGTGTCTGCCTGTTTCTGTGGACGCCCCAGGATGCCTCAGCACAGCAGGGTCGATGATGCCATGCAGTATTAATGGGGATAAGAGGCTGGAAAAACTGAGCTAAAACGGACTCGGAGATCAATTCCCCCCTCCTGACCTTAATTAAATTCAGATGACTTAAACAGAAACTCAAAAACACGTTTTATTTTTTCTTTTCCCCTGCCAGTGACTGTTTGGGTATGTATGACGGTGGTACCCAAAGATAATTGGCGGAGGCTGGGCAGTTTTATTTTGTGGCTGATTGTTTTTTTTTTGTGTTTTTTTTGTTTTTGGGACAATCGATGGAAAACAGGAGGTGAAGCAGGAGGAGATACGGCGTTCTGCATGAGCGATTACATGGGGTCCGTTGTTTGTAAGGGTATTGCATGTGGATGTGCATGTGCTTCCTGGGTTGCCTGGGGTGAGGGGGGGTCGCTCATGCAGTTCACCTCGCTGTCTCCTCAACCAAACACAACATGCCAGCCAAGCATGATGATTGTCAAACAGTGGAGCCTCCAAAATCACCGAAATGCCTGAAACTGAAGCAGCTACAATTTTATTTTCTTGAATATTTTATGGTATTTTGCTGCAGTCTTGCAGTCTCTAAAGGATCATACCAGTGTTCATGAATCTATTTATCTTATGTTCTAGTCTTTATACTTAAATTCAAATATATTTCATAAATTTCATATCAAAAAATACTGCTGTGTTTTAGGGGCAAACACACTGGTGTAGTTCTTTAAAGCATGAGGGTGGGACATGGAAAATCGGTTGCAGTGCATGAAATCAAAGACAAATCCAAAGATTTGGGATTTTTCAGAAGCATATTGAGCCAAAGGTCATCTGTGTTTTCTTTAACCCAATCACCAGTTGGATGATTCTGCCAGACATTGGATTATGTCCAGTGCCAAAATTTTTAAAGATTACCACTCTCTACAAGATCTGTTTATGGGAAAGATCTATGGTTAAGGTATGGTTAGGGTTAGACAACTGAAACATTTGGGTAGGAATAAGGAAACACCACAGTAACAGTTAATGAAAAGAATACAACCCCTTAGGCTTCAGCAAAACAGTCAGAAGAACTACATACCCGCCCAACACCCAACCTCCAAACCCATACCCTTCACCACCCACATGAAGGACGCACTATGTCCAAAACTGGCACTGAACATTGGCACTGGACATAGAGGGCGGAATCGTCCAATATGGACATAGTTTCTTGGGAAAAAGGGTTGGTTACCTTTGCTACTAGTTTTAGTAAAGATTTTTATAGCCCTAGAGGCTATAAAATAATTCACAGGTTTTCTATCAGTTGGCTACTTCAAAGTCGCTGCTGAACAAGACAAATGATGCCTGTCACTGTGGTTCTAAATATACTCTCTACCCCCCACCCCTCCACCCCTCTCTGGGTAGGATGATCCGAATTCCCAGAACAAACTGGAGGACCCGGTGAAGGCCCCGCCCAAGGAGGACGACTCCCTCAACATCCACAACTCCCTGACCCCCAAACACGAGAACCACAAGGTCCTGGGCGAGGAGAACTCCTCGGAGGTAAACTCACTGCAGAACAACATGATGTGAAAAATAAAAAAACAAAAAAAACAAAACAACCCCCTGCAACCTGACAACACCAACCCACGGAAAACGACAAGGTGCGCCGGCAATGGGATCCCCCTCCCCTCCCAGAACCCCCACCCTACTCTCCGTCCCCTCCACTGCCAAGTGCGCCCAGCCGGTCAACCAACCAACCGACTGACCAAACCGACCAGCCTATCAACGTACCAGCCAACCAACCCAGTCTGCAACTGTCTCTGACACGGCAACACTGCCACCAAGCGGCCCAGGCCGCTGCAAAAAAACCCCAACTTAAACCACCACCACCTCCACCATCGCCGCCGCTACTGTCCAGGCTGAGAGTAACCCCACCCCCCGCCCCTCGCCGCCAGCCTCACCCTGCCGCCACCTTGCGACACCCCTTACAACCACTCACTCCCCTGTTTCGCAGCCCCGCCCTGCCCCGCGCCTCCTTGTTGATGTCACTCTACTCTCCCTTATCTCTCTTACCTGCACATACATACACACAGACACACAAATAATACACACACATAGTAAACATCATACACATACAGTGAAAAAGATGAAAACATAAACACGCTTATATGTAAACACACACGTACACACCTTCCCCTGCCTGCATTGGTGTATTTTGTAAAAAAGAAAGAAATCATACAGAAGTTTAAAACGTATGTAAAACGTCATTGTAAAAAAAAAAAAGAAAGAAAAGAAGTTAAGATAAAGCTACTGAGAGGTTTTGATGTTTGTCTGACTAATTCAGTGAGTATGTATAAATATTGGGAAAAAATTTGCTTGGATTGATTTGAAGAGAAACAACACAACGTGTCTTGGTTTTCATTGATGTGATTTCTAATCCTTTGATGTACTTGTTTTTTCGTTTGTTTTTTTTTGTTTTGTTTTTTTATTTTGTACTTTTTTGGGACTCCGAACAGAGAATAAACAAACGAGATTCAGACAGTTGTTGAAATAAACCTTTTTAACATGACCTCTATGGTTCCTGTGTTTTCCTCAGTGTTGCACTGCCCCCCCAGCCCCCTTTTTCCCTGACGCTCTCTGCATGGCTTTGAACGCAGCTTCTTAGATCCTCGTTGTACATGTGCCTCCCTGCTTACACACAAACAAACACAGACACACACAATCAGATTTAGACACCCTGCACCAGCCGTAAATAGGTGTTTCCTATAGATTATATTACTGTTAAAAGCTAAATTCTTTACTTACATACTTCATGTTAAGAGAAAATAACACAGGTTCCACTTATTTGGCTTTTTCCGTAGCTTTCTATTAAATTAATTTTTTTACATTTTTAAACACATAATTATCGTTTTGACAAAAAAGCTCCTCTTATTTGGCTATACCAGATCTTTCAGCCACATTTCTTGGCCTCATCGGCAGATCCAATTGTTTCAGTTGTCATAGAGAGGGTTTAGCTCTTATCACAAGACCAGAATTTCAGAATTTATTTTACAGGACAAGAGCTAAACCCTCTCTGTCACATTTAGACATTTCAAACTGCTGATGAAGGCCAAGAAAATTGATTGAAAGCTCTGGAGTAACTAATAAGAGGAGCTGGTGATAAGCGGGGCAGGGCGCGTGTTTACTGCATTTAGGAAAAGTAGGAATTTTAGAACTACAAGGTTTTGACACAACAACTGCTATTTGGTCCAGTACGCATAGGACAAAGTCATTCAAAATTTCAGCATGGAAAGTTTTCTCATATTACATGGATGGACCTTAGCTGCAGAGCAACCAGACAGAAAGACCAAGGCAGTGAAACAGAGTCAGAGAGTCGATGATGTGACTTTGAGTTTCACCATCTTCAGAGCCGACAGTTGGTCCAATGTTGGAAAAAAATTCTCCTCACAGCCCATAAATCAAAAGGACAAACACCAGGAGCCAGTCTGCTGCTTCTGCATGTCTCCTGCTTCCAGAGACGCTTTGCTTCTTCCAGCTGGACACACACGAACACGCACACACACACACACACACACACACACACACACACACGTTGACAAGCTCACAAATGCATATTAATAACACTCACTAAATGAACTGAGCGAGATGAAAAACACATCTTCTTAAGGCTTGTACCAGACGTGTCACTGCAAGAAAAATGAACCACTGAGTATCTGTATATAGGTGGTATTAAGCTGTGGTTACCACCTGGGAACATTCACATCCACATCTGGCTCAAGTCATTCGGGGAGAAATTGAAGCTGAGTCTTAAGTCAGTAAAATCCATTACAAACGTGGGTCTGAAGTCATTCCAAACAAGTCTATGTCAGGACTCAAGTCATTTAGGACAAGTCTCAAGAGCATATGAGTGCATGTCCAAGTCCAGTAACGAGTCCTCATGTGAAAATAATTCAAGATCCAAGTCTCTCAGGTTGTCATAGCTAACTGTTAAAATCATTCAGAATCTGAGAACTTTTCACCATTTCACCATTTCCTTTTAAAGCAATACCTCTAAAAATGAAATACGCAAGACCTGCCTGTCTCTGTCTTATATATATAAATATGTATATTTATATATAGAGAGAGAGAGATAGATCTAGATATAGATATAGATATAGATATAGATTTTTTTTTTATTGTTTCAAGATTTTACGACCTCAGAATTTCAAAACCCAAGTCTTTATGGAGGCAGGTCTTTATAGGGTCAAGACTTAAGGCAGTCAAGTCTGTGTCAAGTCTTAATTCCTATTTTTTTGTGATTTTTCCCATATGTGAGGTCAAGGTCCCAGGTCTAGAGCTCTAACTCCCACCCGAGCCCCAAGTCTTAATTGTTCTGTGTCAGCGTTCGGCTGGACCGAATCTTTTCTCTTTCAAAAATGCCCTCACTCTATGAGTATGAACCTCAAATTTGTTCCCACAAGGATAGAAGTAACCATACACACACACACACACACACACACACACACACATCATAAACAGCCCTGAATGGGTCTCAGATGAGGCCGCACCAACGCCAGGCCTTTGTCGGGTTTCCCCCATTGGATCCCGAGAACGCACCGGGTTAAGCGGCGGTATTGTGGTGGTGGTGGTGGTGGTGGTGGTGGGGGGGGGGGTCCTTCCCAGGGTTGGATGTGTTGTTAATGGGTGGTGGGTGGGGGTAGGTCGGGTTGCCCCCTTCTCTTTCTTCAATTAAATAAAGGGAGGGGGTGGGGGACAAGGGAGCATTTCAGCCCCCAGAAGACAGAAGAAAAGACTTTTTTCAAATCGCAAAAAGGAAACGGCACTTGGTTTTCAAGTTTCAAAAAAACAGCAGCAGCAGTGATTATCGCCCCCTTTTATTCCCATCAGCCTGTCTCACACACCAACACACACACAAACACACACAGACACACACTCACACACACATGCACCACACACATATATAGACTCTTGAGGATGTTGACACACGCAGTAGCACATGACCGCACATGCTTATACACACACACACACAAACACACAAACACACTTCCACACAAATACAATCACACACACACACACACACACACACACACACAAACACACACCAGAGGACAGTGCTCAGAGCTGAAACAGGCGAAGCCATAAGCACCAGCCGACGCCATGGCAACAAGTGGGCATTACGTTACCAAGAGAGAGAAGTGAAGCCGGGTGGGGGAGGTGGCGTCATCCCCCCGAGAGTAAAAGCTGTGACGGACCGAACCTTTATGTGCAAGTTTATGAGATTGAAGAGAAAAAGCAGTTTAATACAACAATAAATTCTTAAAATTACTCAGGGATCAAACCGACATCGCAGCTCAGGAGCAGAAAGACACAACACTGTCGTCATTTTTACATTTTAATTTTATTTTATCTTCATCTTTGTTTCTAAGCTCTCTTTGCTGCCATCAGTCAGACATTGTGGAAACAACAGTATCGTCGCTTTTTTAACTGATGCTCTGATTTATTTAGGGTCAAGCGAAGGCAGAGGATTTTTTTAAATGCACCAAGATTTTCAACACTACGCTGTTGAGAGGCAAGCTTCATCAAACACTGACTCCACACTTGACTCTTAGCTATTTAATACTTGTCTCACAATGTAAAACAGGTCCACGAACACACCTCAATTGTGTGTTTAGCTTTGAAACACTAGATGAGTGCTCACAAAGTTGACTTGAATGAGCTTTTACCTGGCCAGGGATAAAGACCCCGCACTCCTCAGCTAATTTTAATTTTTACTTTTTGTTTTTCTAACATCTAAGTCCTGTACTGTACAGGTGGGCCGGCGCATTCTAGGTATTGGGTTAAAGAGGTCAAAGGTCAAATATGCTATAGACTCCACAGAGTAATCGGAAGTTTGGTTTGAGGGGGGAAAAAAAGGGACACCGGCATCATTACTCCTGATCCATCCGAGAGAAGACAAAGTGGTTGATCTGCGTTTATCGCAGCAGTAAAAGGACACATTAACCCCCTGTCAGCTTAGCGAGTGTGCGCGTTTTTGTGTGTGGTAGTTTTCAATAGCCGCTGACCTTTTGAACATTTTGCGCCACGTCCCTGACTCCTCCCTCCCCTTCTCTCTCTCTAACTCATCCGCTGTTGGCGGCGGTGTCGCGCATCTTCGGACGGAGGGAGCACGGTTGCCATGGAAACCCAGTCGGATGCTACCGTCTGAGCGAAAATGGACCCGATGAACCCGGTGACCTCCGGGTTCATCAGCATGCGCAAACACATGCACAAACACACACACACACACACGGGCAGATGAATAGCCAAGGCAGATTAAGTGACTCTTATGCAGCTTTGCTGTCATCTGCAGTGGTGCTTAAAAGTTTGTGAACCCTTTAGAAATTTTCTATATATCTGCATGAACGTGACCTCACACGTCGCCGGATCTCCACACAACCCAAGAGTGTAGATGAAGAGAAACCAGTCGTAGGAATGAGACCAAAACGTTTCATTCGGTCATCGTTTTATCCGGGAAAAATGATCCAATATTAGGTTCAGCGTTACACCCTGTTACACCCTGTGATCTCATCTGATGGCCCCAATCCGCTGCCGCACAGCAGTCCAGCTGTCACTTGCAGTTGTTTTGCAGCGCAAGCACACACACACGCATGCACACACGCACACACACACACACAAACACACTGACCTCTTCGTAACTTCAGTCAGATTTTAGTTTCTCGTCTTTGAATCAGCAGGGAATCAGAATTTCACTATAATCGGTATTTTTTGGGGTTAACGATTGATCGTGGCCACGTTCACATTCAAAAGGTGGCAAAAACAGGCCTGCATGTCAATGCTAACATTGCTACATCAGCACAATATGTCAGTGTTGTGTTTGCAACTGGTTTCTCCTGCTTCTAGACAGCTGTTACCGCGGGTTCAATAAAAACACAGAAGCGTTGGCAGCAAAATGTGCTTAAATATCAAATTTACAGCCCATATTTTTCATAACAGGCTCCACAGAAAGTGTCTTTTTTATACATTATTGTATTTATTGATTCTGATGCATTCAATTAATTGGGAATTACAATAAATCAATACATTATGCAAAGTAGAAACAGTATCTTAATGGTGCCAGGTAATTTAAGTTTTATTTTAACTGAGTAACTTAATATAGCGATTCCCAAGCTTTTTGAGTCTTGAAGCAGGCTTTAGCTTTGTCAAAGGTTGAATATGTCTAGAAAATTTTTCTTTCATATTTTAAACAAATGTTGGAGAAAGGAGGAGGTGAAACTATACAGCATTTCACAACAAACCAAAAATATGATGTGTTTTACTCCTTCTCTATCCTGTTTAACAACTCAAGACCTCGAGATAAAACCAGGAGATGGGATCCACCAGTTTAATCCATAGCGTCATCAGCATCATATTTTAACTGATTATGCTTTGCGTGTTAAATAATAATCTGCAAAGTATTTACAAACTGCAAATATCGGACGATGTAGTGGAGTATGAGGTCGGTGCTGCATTCTAGGATGTAGTGTAGTAGATTTAGAAATTGGCATAAAATACTCAAGTAGAAAACAATCAGTTAAAAAAAAACCCTCAGAATTATACTACATATTTTTTGAGTCAATGCATTTTCATCTTATCCAAAATTCATGCAGCCTTGCTCTTATTGCAGCTCATAAAACAAAGAAGGAAAAAGTGCTCAACAGGGTTTAAAGTGTGTGTGGAGGCCACTGAGAGTGTAAGAAAGGGGGCAAGAAAAAAACCCTGTAAAACAGAGAACATGTGAAGGCGAGTCAAGATTTTCTCCATCTCTCTCTCTCTCTCTCTTTTTCTCTCTTTTTCTCTCCGCTGTTCCAAGTCGAACCTGCTGGGACTTAGGATTCACCATCAGCACGCGATTGGCTGACGATGTGGTGGAATGATGGTGTTGGGATCCTGGAGGAGACGCCGCGATTGGCTGACGCAGGCTGCACACATACACACACACAGACACACACACACACACACACACACTCAGCGGTGCGTGATGGAGGCATGCACATGCACACGCACTCACACACAAACACACACACACAAACACAAATGTGTTGCATTTATGTATGCAAAAACGCACACACACCCACATGGAAATGCTTGGATGGACATCAGAAATGCACACGTGGATTTGCAAGCACGCACAAAGGAATACACACAAAAAAAGGAAAGAAAAAAACCTGAACTGCACAGTGACACATATGTGTGCACACAAAAGGAAATGGCACAAGTGCTCTTAATTTAGATTTACATGCATGCACGCACACAGGCTCACAGTGTGCCTTACAAAGCCGCCTGAAAAGGAGGGATTGAAACCAAAAGGAAAAAAGAGAGAAGCGAGGGAGGGGGCTGGGTGGCGAATGGGGTGGTGGGGGGGGTGAAGTCTAAATGAATCGTTCTGGCAGCGTCTAGTTTACTAATGAGGCTCTGAGGAATGCTGCTGATCAGAACGGGACCATTGGCTTCTTTTCTGATGGAAATCTGGCGATACATTACCAGTCAAGGAGTAAGAGTAACAGACCCCCCCCCCCACCACCACCACCCCAGCCAGTGTCCTGCCCTACATGTGAATGAGGGACTCCTTTGGCAGTGGGGCAGTGTGGTGGCAGCGACTTCAGACAGCAGAGTCTGATCATGATGACGAGAGCCTGTGACTAAATAAGGTCCTGGCATGTTGGGGTTTTTGTTGTTGTAGTCAGCGTTTTCTTGGGCTGTGTTGGGGGGGGGGGGGGGGGTTAATACTGCCTCACCAGCCTTCAGAGAAATGATCATGGGAATGTCATCTTTGATTTTTTTTTTACTTGGATGAGGTGTATGTTTCAGTGGTTGGCACTTTTAGCCATGCTTGTTGCCGGTGGTCAGTTGGTCTCGGTCCAGACTAAAATATCTCAAAAACTATCGAATGGATTGGATGGATTAGATATTGTCCAATCCATGGACCCCAGGGGATGTACCCTCATGACGTTGCTGACCCAGTGCCTTTCTCTTTCTAAGTTTACCCTGGTCCAGTGAAATATCTCAACATCTACTCAACGCATTGGCATAAAGTTTGCTACAGACATTCACAGCTCCCAGATCAAGTATTCTGATAACTTTGTTGATCCCTTGACATTCCTTTAGCGCCACCAACAGATCGAAACAGAATTTGTCAAATACTTTGGTTTAGGACAAAGTACCTGCTTAAGTAGTGACACTCCCATCAGCCTCAGCTGTAAATTGAGTGTAAGATTGTGAACATGGTAAAGATCACACCATTGTCACTGGCTTTTAGCACTAAGCACTGCTCTGTTGCTAGTGTGGCTACAGGCTCTCAATGTTTTTAAAGTTTGTTCGTAGTCAGTTACCATTGGGTCTTCTCCACCACATGGTCACACGCAGTTTAATATACTTTGTAAACAGCTTTAGACGGTAGGTTAAACTGTTGAAATGGTCTTTGTTGACGTTTTCCTGCTACACCTGCAACTCAGCAAAATGGCAAACTGGACCTGAGGACCCCCCCCCCCCCCCCCGGGGGGCTGGCCCCTGAAAGCACCAACATCACAGTGTGTCAGTTATATAAAGTCCTGCTTTACCTAATCTTGAAGCACTGTCTTGTTGAGATGTCCTACTTGAGCCAAGTTCTACTGTGATCATGGAGCATAATATTAAATAACTTTGCGTTTAATCAAATTACAAAAATCTTAATGACAGAACGCAAACCAGATGATGAACAGCTAATATTGTTTATCCTTGGTTTCAAGGCCAAATATAGTAAAGTAGTGGTGCAGTCTGCTCAGCATTTATACCAGAGGAACAAGAACAAGTACTTTAAGCAGCTACTATGTGGTATTGATTTGTGTATCTTTCCAATTGTCTATTTACATCTCTGTGAGTTTACTTGTGCATTGTATCTAATAATCCCTCTATTCCTACGCCGTAAGGTGACCATCGACTTGGAGCTCCACCTCGCCAAGAAGAACAAGCCGAAAGCTTCCAAGGGTCCTTTCGCCCACTACGACGTCTACCTCTATAGGGTGCCGCAAAAAACCAAGCCCCGGGTCCCCAACGGGCCCCGGGCTAAGACTGTCAACGGCCCCGGCAGAGCCAAGGAGCGGGTCCTGCGGTGGGAGGACGACACGTACCCTCCGTCCCCCCCTTGCTCTGTCTGCAGCCCCATCAGTACTCACTCGCTGCCGGCCTCCATGGTCATAGAGCCTCAGGGGTCCAAACCGTGGACTCTGAACCCCTACACCCCCTGACAGACTGCCCCCCCCCCCCGACACATCTCACTGTCTTGAAAATGGCTCTGTTGGATGTATATGTTGTGTTTTGTTGCACTTCTTCAGGGAACCTAAAAAAATTCACGAGGGTTTTTTCAACATATGTGTCTCGGTTTGAAACAAGATGCTGGAGCATAAAACCCGGGTATTTAAGCTGCCTGTCTTGGACCAGGACACCTCGGTCTGGTGGACAAACATGTAAAGTGACTCAGGTGAAGTGGATGCCTGGGTGCATTTCATTGTAGAGGGCCACTACATGTTCAGGGAAAGAAAGAGTTTCAGAAAATAAATACCAAGTAATTGTTATGTTGCAGGGTTCACAATTAAGGTCATTGCATACTAAAGACTGATGGTGGTAGTTTTTTTTTATTGTATTTTTTGTCAATATTCGGAGTCCACATGAGCCCAATGACATAAAAACCAACATCAAGCTTTTGTCCTGTAAGTGATGATTATGTTTCTTCAAAAAAGGACAAGAATTTCTTTTTTTTTTTATATTTTAAAAAATCCATTTTGATGTATTGATTGAGTTTTTCTAACAACAATAATAATAATAATACTTGAGTTCATCTTTGATACTTATCTAAACCAGTGATTACCAGGTGATTTACAGATGCTGACATAAAAAAAGGTAAAAAAGAATAACATAAAGGGAAAGGTCTAAAAATATGATGAATTGATCAAAAAGCAATAATACCAAGGAGTAATATGAAAGTTTATCTATATAAAACTTAAAAAAACTTGTATGTGTATGCCAAGAAAATAAAGTCCCCTTTTTCACTTGTTTGCAGCATTATTGCACCAGAGTTTAGAACCTGAATGTCTCACCCAGGACCCCTTCAGGAACTGTGGGAATTGGACCCGTGACGTCTCTGGTCACAGGACGGACTCTAACCACGGGGGTGTTGACAAACCTCCACAGCAGCAGCAGGGGTGTTTGTTTATATGGGGTTTTTTGCGTATGTGTGCCAGCAATTACACCAGAGTGAGCCGGCGCTTTGCCAGATGACGAGCTGATGGCAGCTCGGTTCTGGGTCACTCGTCTCACATGACACACTGTTGTGCTGTGATCCTGGTACATTCACGTCTGACTCGGGAGCATAAGACGTTATAAATGTCCGTATACTTTTGATGTGATGCTTTATTGATCCCTGCCGGAGAATTCTGCCCCCCCCCCCCGACACAGAGTTTCAAGGAACTGGTCCGATTTTTATTCTCAGTTCTGATGACTTATTACTCAACTTTCTGATCTCTGAGAACTTAAAAGAATAATCTCTGGCATCTTTTCAGCATGACCCTGTTTTGCATGCAGCTAATTATTGAACTAAAGGCCAATACATAGATAGAGGTGGTGAATGCAGCCAATGAATGGATGTTGCTTTAACTGTTTGAATGATGACTGTGTTAAAATACAACAGCTTTATAATTCTCAGAATAATTCTTCCAGCCCAAAGTGGTCTGAAAAAATAAAATGATGCAGATTTAATGCCAATGACAATAAAAAAAACTTTATATGGAATTATATGACTAAAATCCACAACTAAGAGTTGGCATACTGTCTAATAACTTAGCTTTTTATGTGGAAAAACTAAATTTGCATTGGTTCTTATCTTGGACATAATTTTGCCAGCTGTCCTGTGACTTTACCATAGAGAGGTTTCCGTCAGATGCCATTATTCCTGCACCAGCTTCTTTGTCTGAGACCCTGAGGAGAAGGTGCAGTTTTATTGGGGTCAGATTAAACATGTTTAAGGACCAAAATGCTGATTCGTTGCATTTACAGTGTTGATATCTGGAAAAAAAGAGAGATCTTCTGAGAGCTACACACTGCCATCTGCTGATCCAAACAATCAGCAGACGCTGATCTTCCATCTCCCATTTTACTTGTGTTTCAGTCGACGGTTCTGCTTGAACCACAAGTCTAAGATGGACGACTTACATGAAACAGACTCAACACTTAAGAAAAATTTAAATTTAAATAAACTGTACGTAGGATCTGTGCTTCTCCATTTAATGCAGAGACACACACATTTTGTTGGCACTGATCTGAAAATGTGGGTGATTGAATATTTATATGACAACAGGTGTCAAATTTTAGACGGTGAACTGGACAAATAAATTGTTTGCTGTCACTTCTCCCCTTTAAAAGAACCGCTGAGAGCACTGGATTAAAATATTCTGAGTTACATACTTGAAAAATAACAAAAAATATGACCTGTATTCATCTGCGATATTTGTGCAATGGAATACAAAACAGCATCAGAACGTCTTTCTTCATAAATAGTTTTAGGAGGTAAATGACTTATGACTTGATGCTGCTTCCACTTATGAAAAAAAAAATTCTGGTATTTGTGAACAGAAAGAGGAATCGTGAAGATCTATAACCGATCTTGATGACGCCAAACATCCCTCTGGTAAATTTTCCTTTGTTAAATTTCAAAAATGCTCAACTTATTTGAACTAACTGGCAAAACTACAGTGTAATATTATGTACATACATATCTCATTTGTGCTGAGGAAACATACTGGAGCCACAAATTGAGAGTTCTGCAGGTTCTCCTAAGCTAAAAAGACACTGATACCCATTTTTTTTTAAATCTAAGTTGGAGTATTCATGATTTATTTTTTCTCAAAAACTAAATCCACTCACATGTATCACACGTTGAGCAGGAAGCTATTTTGTGCAGATGGGGAATGCTGAGCCAAAAGAGGGATTAAAGCAATCCTCTAGTGAGTTCCTTTATTAAACATATTGTGTAACTTAAAATGAGATTTCCTGCTCAACGTACTTGATATTTTATCGCAATCTTTAAAAAAAGGAAAAGAACGTGAAAGTGTGAACGAGTTTCACCTCAGGCAGAAATTCACTTCAGGTGAGTCGACTCCTGCAGAGAATGGTAGAATGTATGATTGACAAGAAGTCTGAGAAGGCAGATGATTATAAAAATGAATGGAGTCAATGTTTTGGGTAAAACATTTCGATTATTTCAGTTTTTATCGTTTTGATATTGTAAAAAAATTGTTTCTTAGGAGATTAGACTATTTACACATGTTTTGATGCTAAAAATGTCTTATTTTACATAGAAATCTGATTAAGAGCTGGATAGGATAGAGCAGAGTGTTTATGTTTTAATTCTAATGTACAATTTGACACTATAGTAACGAAAACCATGTGTTTACTTTCATTTTTTAGCTGCCCTGAATGTAACTGCTACTTATACTAATATATATATATATATATATATATATATATATATATATATATATATATATATATATATACAGTATTACAGTATCACTGTTGTACTGTACTGGAGTTACTCGTACCCTCACTAACACAGTAGTACCAGCAGGCGGCGCTGTGCCAGGCCTACAACTCAACGAGGGTAGAAACACAACGAAGAAGTAGCCATGTGCTGACAGAGATCGTCTATTGTGAAGCCGTCATCCGTCACCATGGATACCGCTTTCTCAAAAAAACCTTAGTTGGTTTGGTTTTTACAAAATTTAAACCCGCAGAAAACCTATAACCTTGTCCTATTACCTTGTCCTATAATCTTGCCCTATAATCTTGTCCTATAATATTGTCCCATAATCTTGTCCTAAGACTTAAGTGCCAATAAACATGATCACAAATGCCTCCGGGCGCCGGATTAATATGAAGCCCCGCCGCTAACGGCCCTCCGCTTCTAGAAAGTTATCCAGAGTAAGACCTCTCGTTTTGTTTCCAGTCTTCGTTTATAGCGTGCTATCTGACGTTAGCACAACAGCTAGCAGACAAGAAAGACGCCAGACTACTGCTAAAGTAGAATATCTACGTGTGTTTACTTTACAGTTATGTTCGTGAATTTACGGCACAAACTCTCAGAGCGGCGCCTCCCGACGGCTCCCGTCCTTTAACCTTATTTAGGTTCCGTGTAAACCGATCAGCCAGTGTTGTTTACAGTCAGGTTCGCCATGTACACGGAGCTCAACAGCATCCTGAGCACCACCCCCGACAGCTTCACACGGGTAACGGCCTGACATTTTAAATTAAACCGCTGCGGAGACATTGGCTCTGTAAAATCATACTCTGCTTTATTAAGACACAACTCGCCGCCCTGTGCGCTAACGCTAATCCGTGTGAGCGGCCTGTTGTAGTTGCTGCTAGCTTTAGCAGCCGTGTTGCCTGCTCATTAACATCCTTGTCTTTCTAATCGCGTTTGTAACGTTGTCTGAAACCCAACAGGGAGAATTCATCCTGGTGTCAGACAGACGCAGCGACGCCTCTTTCCTCGTTCACCACTTCCTCTCGTTTTACCTGCGAGGTGAGCTGTGACACTCGTGGGTGGGGTCGTCGTACTAGGGGGAAGATTTCGTGTAATTCAGGTCTTGACAGTAGCTGGTGTCTGTGTTTTTTTTCCCCGTTTCAGCTCGATGCAAAGTGTGTTTCCTGGGCCTGGTTCAGTCCTTCAGTCACTACAGTGCAGTCAGCCAGAGACTGGTGAGTCTCCACTGTTCCTGGACTTCTCAGGCTGTGTCTTTCCAGTTTACACAAGGTCAAGTCAGAAATTAATCATTTTATTTACCTGTCATTCACCTGATTGCATCGTGTGTAGAGTCCCTTCTACTTTCATCCTCAGTTCCTATTTCTTTTCTAGTAGCTTTTCAGGTACTGGGTCATTTTTGAGTCAGAAATATCATTAACAGGGTTTTTTCATTATTAGGTTCTTGCTTTTAATATTAGCTCCTTAGAAATCAATGCACATTCCACCAGAATCAGGTTTAAAAATGTGCATCTTTGCAGGTCTTTATTTGATTTTGACACTTTGATTCCAAAAGTCTGGAGCCACTTTCCAGTTAAAGTGAGTTTGGAAAGTGGTCTCCATTGTATGACATGAAAAAACATTGTTTTGAATCGTAGTTAAGTTAAATTCAGTCACAAACTAAAGAGCCTACTTGGGTGATACGTTTTGCCTTTACTGGCATTGAATGATGGCTGAAACTGTATTAAAATAAGAAAATCTTTGCGTGTATTGTGTGTGTGTATCTGTGTGTGTGTGTATCTGTGTGTGTGTGTATTGTGTTTGTTCGCAGGGTGTAAGTCTGGCACAAGCGAAGGAGAAAGGTCAGCTGGTATTTCTCGAGGGACTCAAGGAGTCATTGTCTGTTTTGATTCCTGAAGAGGCTAACCCAGGAAGTCAGGCGATGGACTTCCTCAGGTACGATAAAATTTAAAAATTATTACATGATAAAACTTGTCACGTGGTTTCATTAACCCCTTTCTTGTTCTTTTACATTTAAATATCTTTATCATCATTCTATCAGTTTGTTATCACTGCATTTTAATATGTATCAATAATATTGTTCTTTTACCAGTCCACTACTAATATAATCATACACTATTCCTGGGTTTTGTGCAGTTTTCCTCATCATCCTTAGACTTAATCACCTATTTAAGGTCTTTTCTTTTATTAATTTTTTTTCTTTGGTTTTAACCACACTTACACCTTGTTACCTGTGTCCCATCATCCCCACCTCCCTTGTATCTCTGTCCTCAGGGACCCGACAGTCGGCCTGCGGCAACTGTATGAGTTTGTCCGGTCCAGCGTAGTGAGCCCTGGTGGTGAGCAGGAAGGGGCAGAGGAGTGGGGACCCCCGGTCTTGCTGGTGGACGACCTCAGCGTGCTGCTGAGTCTGGGGGTGAGCGCTGGAGCCGTGCTGGACTTCAGCCACTACTGCCGAGCCACAGTCTGCTCCCAACTACAGGTCAGAATCTAGCTGTCAAAGCATATTTTCACACATTTTCTACCTGTATTTTTTTTTCATATTGAACTGATGGTCACACACACAGTTGAAGGAGATATCCTTTTAGAAAAACATAGCAAAAATCAGTGAGACATTTTGACAATATGTTGTAAAATGGCATTAAACAAAAATTGTATTTACTTTATTTACAAGAAATATTTACCACTTGCAACTGAGTTGCAGCTGATCCATAAGTGGGTTAGAATCGAATTAACAGTGACCAATTCACATGAAAATTCTGTCCCTTATCACTCTGACTGGGACCGCAGGGCAACATGGTGATGCTGGTGCGCTGCGATGGGGAGGAAGAGGAGGATGACGGAGATGACGACGGCTCGGAGCGGCTCCTGACGGGCCTGAGGCACCAGTGTAGCCTCAGTCTTCATGTACAGGGTCTCCCAACTGGCTTCTGTAGGGACATACACGGGCAGGTGTGTGTGTGTGTGTGTGTGTGTGTGTGTGTGTGTGTGTGTGTGTGTGTGTGTGTGTGTGTGTGTGTGTGTGTGTGTGTGTGTGTGTGTGTGTGTGTGTGTTCCTACAGTGATTCTGATTCTGATTGAACATATCACTGCATACAGTAGATATGCCAATAGTCCAAGTACCATAAACACCCAATCTGGAATTTTTTTTGGCCATAAAAATTACATATATGCTTCCACAGCCATGACTAACAAATATTTTTTAATGAATCTGCCGATTATTTTGTGCGTTAGTCTTTTGGTTGAAAGGGTGTCAGACCACAATTTCCCACAGCTGAGGTCGACATATTCAAAGTGTTTGTTTTGTCCAATAAAAGTTCACAGCCTAAACTTATACAATTTGAGAAGCTGCAAACTATTAATTTTTGAAAGTTACTTGATAAAATGTTGCAGAGTAATTTTTTGCCTACCAACTAATCATTTAAAGGGCCAGTCATTTCAGCTGTATTTGTAGAATTTGACATCTTGTAGAAAAAAATTTGCATTTCATTGTCTCTATTCATCATAATTGCTAATGTAGGCCTTTTACACCACTGTGGTTTAATTACAGATTACAGATTGCTGTGGTTGGTCAATTTATTCAAGTATTTAAATCCGAATGAAAGAACTTGAGTACACATATCGGTAACTTTTAAAGTGGTCATGAAACACACAGGGCAAAAGGTATTAGAAAAAGAAGGTTACAATAAATAAAACACTGAGACAAACAGTATAAGTAAACCCAAAGAATTCCTGTGTTTTCAGGTGGAGGTGTGTTGGAGGAGGAGCCAAAGAGACACACCGAAGATCACACTGAAGAAGCTGTTTCAGTACAAAGTCCACGATAAAGGAGCCTCCTTCTTTGCTCGAGGGACGTCCAGCGCCGTTCTCTAGCTGCAGCTCTCCAGCGTCTTCGTGTAACTTTTTGTCTCTTTAACATCTGACAACCAACTGTTGAATGCCTGGCGAAATCGGACAAAATTTCCCAACATTTGGCCGGGTGCCGGTGTCAGCGTGACCCGGTCCGGGCCCCCAGACTGGAGGAAGCACATGGCGATCCTGCCAGGTGATAGCCTGGTCCCAGACCTCTGAATCACTGCCCACTTCTCTGATGTTTGTTTTTTTCAGTCATTCAAATAAAAGAAGTGAAAGCAAAATGGCAGGTTCCGTCTGATTATGAGCCTAGAGAGACAGACCACAGACTCACGCTACTGTGTATATAATTACACTTGGATTAATCAGTTTTTGTGTGTTGATGGCGAACTCTGAATATAGATATTTACATGCTTATGTCTCGCCATCAATGTTCATTGTATGCGGTACGTTGTGTTGTCATGCTGATTTGTGAGCACAATACAAAGTACAAACTTCTTTCTTACACCACAGGTTCTCCATAAGGACTACACAACTAAATTCTGGAGAACCTTGCAGCGTACACTTTGCATATTAATGAGGGAGCATTGGTTTCCCAGAAACTACTGTAACCCCCAATCACCTTAAAGCTTGACAAATTGATACCAGATATGTAGTATGCCAAGACAAATGTGTTGGTATAAAAATCTTTGCTGATTAATGAGCTGATCATCTTAGGGAGAATATAATCTGATTAGACGCGCCGTCCTGCCTAAATGCGCATATTAATTATGCAAAGAAATGCGATCAAGATCGATGCGCCCCTTCGTGGCTCTGAGAACCGAACGGACCACGGTGGTGGAATCTGCCCACGCAGCGGACGTCTGACAGAAGCAGTGTGCAGCGGCCCCGCTAGAGGTCGCTGTGCCCCCGCTCTGCGCGCCGCAGGGTCAGAGGTCGAAGTGGAGAGGTCTCCCGGGGATTTGACAACCAGTGGATTCGAAACGCCGCTCCTGCGTGTCAGCGTCGGGTCCGAGGCGTGCGTTAGCCCCCTATAGCCCGTCTCCAGAACGAAAACAAAGGGACAAACGCGGCGGTCGCTCGTCAGTTGACCCGGGCCGACCGGGGCTACGCCTGCACCCGAGGATCCCTCAAGTTGGTCCAGGTGAGTGCGCGCAGCCGAGCCGCACGACCGCCGCTAGCGTTAGCTGCGATGCGAACGTTAGCTTCCCGGTGATGGAAAGCATGGGAGCCGCTGGATTTGTGTGATCACTTCGTGATGTTAGCGACGGAGGTGCTGTTACTGCCGTAGCAGCCTCGGGGCTACGGTCGCTGGCCTCATGAGCACCAGCTTCTTTTTAATATAACCTCAGATATTAGCCTCGGGCATCCTACACTTTACCGCACAACTTGATATCCTCAGTTGCCAAGCAGGCTAACTTCAGCGTTTATTAGTTTTTTAGCAACATTATTAGCTTTAGCTAAAAACTACTCCTATAGTGTCACAGTGACAGTCATATCAAGCAGGTGTTGGTAACAATAGCCCCTAGTAGCATCCACGACCAGTTTCGTTCACAATAACCTCTTGTTAATCTTTAAAATACATATTTATCCGGACCCAGGTTCACTGTTTTCACTGAGTAGCTGTCGCTAATCCAGCTAGCCACTTGCTAGCAATGTTAGCATTTAGCGTGGTGTCATCACAAGTTGTCTGTCTGTTACAAGGTGCTACAATTAAAACAAACAAAAAAAAGTTATTCCTATATATGTGCCCTTTATTTGTGACCGTTAACATAAGAAATAGCTATTTATTCCTTCTCGTTTTTAATGCTGCGGTTATAACGTGCTAATGATGCAAGAGATCAACTCCAGGTAACTCCAGCATCATAGTAGACAGTGGGTTTATCGTTAACTTCTACGGTTCGTACATTTTAACATTAAGTGGAAAACTTGGGTATTGGAATCGACCGGTATAGTTCCGACCGGTATTACGGAGATTTAAAAATGCGTGTTATGTACTAAACGTGCTTAAAAAAAACAAAGGTGCAGCTAACGTTAGCCGGCTGTTTTATCAACGTGTAGCAGCCAGCAAGTGGACATCTGACAACAGCTTCATGAAAAGGGATTCGACCATGAAAATACATGAACCACAATCAAGGGAAAAAATCAAGGCTTGTTTGTGCGTTTCTACACATTTTTAATGTCAACCAGAACTGTTGACAAAGGCCATGAACTTTTTTCTTTCTGGTCATGTGCTGCAAGAGACCCACCGATCTCAGAAAATGTTAATTTGGCTAAATAATGTAAAGTTACTAAATCTCTGTTGATTAGCAAACCTGTAATGGGTTTGCTCAATCTCATGTAAATTCTTCTGTTGTGTCTTTGTTTAAAAAGAAAAATCTCACATTTTTAAAAAGTTGAAATTACACATTTATTTTGGCATCTCCCTAAAACCTTGTCTGGGACCTCTGAGCATGCTTGGCCCCATGTCCTGGAGCCACTGTGATAACTTGTTCCTGGCAGTTGATATTGCCAAAGGGTTGCATCAGTCCCTCACCATCTCTGCACGGGTTTCACTGCCTTGCAATAGCTATTTCACCATTTTGGCAAGTGTGACATGCTCTAGATTTAAGAGGCAGGTTTGTGTGCCAGAAGAAGACTTTTTCATCGTAATTCTGTTTAAGACATGTGCATGATGACCAGCAGTAATAAAAAGAAAATCAAATTTTGTATGTCCTCATTTTCCTCCTTTAATCTAAAGATTATGTTAGAAAAAGGAAGTCCTCGGCCGGAAATGGATGGTCTGCTACACATCATTCCTTATTACAGTATGGTTACTGATTGACAGGAAGGTCCCCTCTTTTATCTTCGGCTCTGGTTGTAAAAGGCAGCATTGCAGTGATCTGCTCACCCACATCGGTTCTGTCGTGTTATTTACAACAAGGCTAATTGGCTCCGCCGGTCAGAGGAGCATGCCTTCACATTATGCAACTGTGGCGCTGAATGCAGATGCAGTCATGTTACAGAGAACTGATGCAGCATAAAGCTCTCTGAAATGTTTGTGGATATTTTTATAGGGTTTGTTTTTGTTTTTTTTTGTCTTGTAAGTCACGTGTAGATATAGATGAGACATGTAAATGTGCTGCATGATACAGAAAGTTTCTTATTATGCCATTGGAGTCTTTAAGCCCTGGAGATGCCTTCAAGCTGGGCATTTTGGGAAGTGTTGAAAAGAGGTAGGTGGTGTTTTTGCTGTTTGAGTATTCTAAGTGTAAATGTGCCTTCTTAGTTCTGAAATAGCTTATATACGGTTCATCAGTGAACCCCGAGGAACACTGCTGGCATGTGGCCTCATAAACCTACCTTAATCTGTAAGCTACCCAATTAAGCCGCAAAGACGCACTATGATCTCCTTAATGCGAGTTTTCGATTGCAACATGAAGCACTGTGTCTCCCAGGTCTGTGGCTGTGTTTTTATTCTGCAACTAAGTGTCTTGGCTCCTCACGTGGGGAGGCATATAGACTGCTCTTTGTTGGATTATTAGTTGTCTAGCACGTACGCTCAAGTGCCTGGGATTCTCGAAATAATACATTTTCCACATTTTCCCGTCATACAAATTTATTTGTGGGTTTGTGGGGCTTTCCTTCGGCCATAGTAGTCGGTGTATCCCAGCTAACACCATCCGGCCAGACAGAATAGGATTTTCCAAACAATCGCTGGTCACCTGCCAAAGTGGCTGAAGAGAACACAAACTGGCTGGCCTGAGACAACGGTCCACCAGCACTCAGCCTGTGGTTGATGGTAATTTTCCACCATGGTTATTAAATTTTGGTTCTAAAGTCTCCATGAAGCTTTTGAGATGTGAATTATACAGTATACTGCAACTTCCGTGATACACCGGCCTGAAGGCTGCGACCAGAGGAGGAGGAGAGAAGCACTGGGGGGGGGCGTAGGCCGTGAGCCCTGCTTGTTGAGTTTCCGATCGGCTAAATCCAGGATTAGTTCACTGACGGAGATGCTGCTGAGCCTCTGCCAAATCAGGCCTCGCTGCTACACCCACATAACCCCAACGACACGCAGTGAACTGGATGGATGGTCGGGAGATGGAGGCGCTCATTGAAAGTTTTCCCCTGCGAGACACCGAGCAGCACCAGAGCCCGTCCGGGACCCCACTCCCCCTCGGAAGCAGCCAACAGAAAGGCTCCACTTCAAAGCCCTCCTCTGACCTCCGCGAGACCCATTGTGTGAGCTCACCGGGACGTTGCCGTGTTTACTGTATGGTGTATTTATAACAGCAGATCAAGAGGCTCCTGAGGCGAATTCCTCCCAGGGAATGTTTCCGCTGCTCCCGGGGGGGCGAGCCGAGCAGCCACACACTCTGCCTGAACCAAGAAGGAGTCACTATGTTAACCGCAAGGCGCCACTCAAGCTGAAAAAGCCCTCACCTAGACAGCCACGAGCCAGAGAAGTAACCTGGTCCCCCGTTGGCAGGTATGGTCCCATGGAGCAATGCAAGGCTTGTGTGGCGGATACAGCCGAAGTCTCAGAGCTGTGCTGTTGTGTGTCAAAGAATAACTGGGTGCCGCTTATCGACAACGTGTAAGAAGCTGAGGCAGGAGTGTTGTTTGTAAGGAACAGCAGAGTGGGATACTCTCTGGCCGCAGCAGGTTTTGCCGGGGCAGCTGGTTTAAACGCTGTAGTGACACACTGCTCTATCGCAATCAAGGGATTGGCAGCGCTGGACCTGTTCTGCTGAGCAAACACAAACAACGGGCTGAGATTGAGCAAAGCTGTTTGATATGGGGGAAACTGACTCTGTTTGAAGTGAGGTGATCTGTCCATAAGGCAAAGATGTCACACGCTGTTTCTGCTCTTGTTGACATTAAATCAGTGTTTAGCCCACTGCTCAGGGACAGATGTGTTTGTGTGTGTTTGTGTGTGTTTGTGTGTGTTTGTGTGTGTGTGTGTGTGTGTGTGTGTGTGTGTGTGTGTGTGTGTGTGTGCGTGCGTGCGTGCGTGCGTGCGTGCGTAAATAAAACACTGAATCAAGGCCCCCTAGTGGAATCACAATTTGGCAGTATGAACATAGTGTGTTACCAATTTACAAAATTTTCTTGTCAAAATTAATGATTTGACCATGTGCATACATTCATTTTAAGCTTTAAGAACTAACAAAAATGGTCATTTAAGTTCTTGGTTTACATGTGAGATTCTTTTTGTTTGTTTATTTAAATTTGCCATATCATAATAATCAATATCAGAGAAATAGTGACAACTTTATTGTTTCACAGCTGAAACAATGAGGCAGTTTATCAACTAACTAATGAATGAAAAATAAAATTAAACTATTTTGATAATCAATCAAACATTCAGTCATTTGCCAAACAAAACGCCAAACATTTGCAGATCCCAGCCGTGTCTTATTCAATAACAAAAAATAATCATTAGTTGCTGCCCTAATATTAATTTCCACCATATTATCTAACTCTAGCTTTGAGTAACCCGATCACTGACGTTGAGATGAATGCATAGCTGCACTGTTGCCGTAGCTGAGCAGCTGGTTGATGGATCGATGCTGAGGAAGTCAGTTAAATCTTCAGCTCCAGGCACAATTCAGCTTCACTAATGAGGAAACGGGACAAGTGTGATCAATTTTGTTTCAGGGCTTCCTCATTTAAAATGGACGTACTCACAGCCTTTGTGTTCTTGAGTTCCTGACTGTGTAAATCACTCAGCCTCGGATTACCCATGTTAAAGTTACATCTTCACATCTGCTTACTTTAGTCAACCAAGGCCAAAAACCTTAAGATAATCAATTTGCAATGATATAAAAAGAGAGAGACAGAAAATCCTTTAATTTAAGAAGGAAGACCCAGTTATTGTTAATATTTTTCCCTAGTAGATTATCTAAGTGAGTGATTTTTAAAATGAATTTGTTGGTCTAAGGATTGACTTATCATTTTAGCATTAGCAAACACTTAAAGACCTCCTTTTATATGCTGCTGTCTTCTGCCTCAGCCAGTTTGTCACTCTGTCCTTTTCCCCCTGAGAGGAAGTGGCATTTACCTACAATACTGTGACAACAGGTCATTATCAGGGAACCTGGCAAGTTTTTTATTTATTTATTTATTCGTTTATTTATATTTTTTTTTGGACCCACGCGTGATTGATGAGACTCGTAGATCTGTTTTCCTGTAAATCAAGCTGCTCGACCTCAGTTGCTTTTTCTACGGGGGGGTTGTCCACACCTTTTTGGCCTCTGAATGGGTTGTGTGTTTAAGTGCCCTCTACCATGTGACCCCTGCATGAGGTTGTCTGAAGGGAAAAACACACCAGGCCTGTATTCGGAGCCATGTGTGGAGTATGTAACTAATTGCGTCTTCAGGATGGGGCAGCCCTATAAGAACCAGCCTCTGTGTGTAAGTGTTTGTGACTGTGTGAGGGTAGTGCCTGTTTGTCTGTTGAGATGTGTAATGGTATTCATAAAAACCTGAGGCAATTTTTCTGTTCGTACATATGTATTTATTAATTATTCAGTAGCAAGAAAACTTGAAAGCACTCAGATCACATAATATTTTCAAAGCTGCACAAACCTCTAAACTTGGTGTTTTGTTATTTTTTTCCATAACATAAAATGCTTCTAAAATGTTCAGCATTTGGATAAAAATCTACATCAAAACATACACATTGATTGACAGTCATCAGAAGCCAGCAGTGCCTGTATAAAATGCAGTCAACATCTAATGGATGCTGCACAACTCTGGCTTTCCAGTGAGTCTCAATTGATTATTCCTGTTGTGTGGAGACTGACTTAGCGCTAAAAGGTTTGATTAAATTATTCCTCAGTCAATCATTGGAATATTAGTTGACAGTTTTTAAAGGGTTAGTTGTATCAAGCAAAACATTTACCATTTTCAGCTTCTCTAAAGTGAGAATCTCTGCTTTTGTCTGGTTCAATATTTTTGTTTTTGAACCTTCGGTTTGATTGTGGAATGAGCCCATGAACCAAAGGAGCAAATGGACAGAATCGAATACAGTAAATGTCTGGTCAAGTGGAGCTGGTGGAGAGTTCACCAACTTATGCCTTTTCAACAAAGCCCCAGGTGCTGGATTTGAGCTGCCTATTGTCTCTAATAGGTTGAGATTGGTGAAATGCCCATCATAATCTTCCTGAGCCCACACAGTGATGTCTTCAGGTTGCTAGTCTTAACGAACAAGCAGTTTAAAAACACAAAGGTATTAATTTACCTTGTTTAATACTGAATTTATGCTTCCACACTGTGGCTTGCACTGAGTTCCTTTGCAGCTGTTCCCATGAATTTGTTACCGAACCTCGAAACAGCGGTGACTGAAACTGAGCGGATCTTGATGGAGTTGCGGCTGATAGACGTTGAGCAGCAGTTAGTTTTCTTGAATTTACCGCCACGCAGGAATGAAAGAAGACAGTGGAGGAGATGGTCTTTATTGCGGCGGTGAAGAAGGAGACGACGGATATGCGACGCTACCAAGCCAACCAATGGCAGTTCTTGTGATTTGCAGCACCGTATAAAATGGGTGTTTGTGTGCACGTCAGTCTACGGTGTAGGTTCGACACAGAAACGTAAATTGGCCCTAAGACAGAGAACTGCAAATTCTCTCTTTTGAGGAACAGGAATTGTGACATTTTTGCTTGATTTTTAAAAAAAGAGACTTAAACATTCTATTGATAATTAAAATGGTTGCACTTAATTTATTAGCTGCGACAGCTGGTCTGGTGTTTTGTGTGCATGTTTGTGTGTGTGGAATGGCAAAATGTGGTCCTTGAGACACCTGCGTGAACTAACACGGTAAAGCAGGTGCCCGCGTCACATCTGTGCTACATAGTCACAAAACGTTAGGGTGGGTTGCATGCAAGTAAGGGGCCTTTAACACCCCCCCCCACACACACACACCCCACATTCCCTCTTTACGCCCCCCGCTCGCATTCATTTTTAGTCATTGATTGCTGCTCCCAGTTTCATTCATTCCCATCCACCCACTCTAACTGAGCACTGAGAATAATGCCAGCTTTCTCAACACCCTCCTCCGTATGACGTTGTGCCAACTGCTCTGTTAAACTGTTGTCTCTCCCAACTCCTCCAGGTCCCTGGATGCCCCGCGGCGCAACGCCCTCCGCCACCCAGTGCTTCCCAATGGCCGGGAGTTGACCCCGCCCTCCAGGATGACGCTGCGCGAGCAGCTGAGAGAGAAGATCTCGGCGGCCTTCTACCGCCATGGGCTGTTGTGTGCCTCCTACCCAGTACCCATCATCCTCTTCACCTCTGCCAGCATCCTCACTTGCTGGTAGGTGCTCTGTACTGGTTTTGTGTCAGTGTTTCCGTGATCAAGGTTTAGATCGAATTCCTTTTGAAGTACATTTGTCCGATTGGTGAAATTTTCTGATTTTTGACACTGTCAGAAAAGTGTTGCTTCAACTCATTTTTTTTTTTTTTTTCTTTTTGAGGGCATGGTTTTCAGGATTTCTTTTAAAGGACTAGTTACCTGAAAATCTATCTTCAGCATCCACACGGTCGTTTCTTGTAAATTACTTCTGACAGAGTGTCTGAGCAGGGAGTGGTTGATGATGTCGACAGGAAAAGGCAGTAGTGCAGTTAGCTCTGTTGCGGCAAGAAGTGTTTGACATATTCAGAATAAGGCACAATGGCGGTGAAGGGGATTATTCTCTAGGAGTAATTTGAGATGTTTCTATGGACTTTTTTATTTTTTCCCTGTTTCTGGGTTTACACTATTCTCCAACAGAACTGCTTTTCAGACGGGCAGGCAGTTTTGCAGACCCTCTTCCTCCACACTTTTCTGTGGGCTATGAGTGATTTATTTCTGAAACTGTCCAAACCCCAACAATCTCTCATTCACATCCAGTTCACTTTTTTCCATGCATAAAGCAAGTGCAACCCTGTGAACTTCCTCCAGGGGAGACTGTCTGAAAATGTGAATAGTTTTCCTCATTTAAATAAAAACAAAACAAAAAAAAACTAAAAAAACGCTCATGTCCTAGCCCTCTCTGTGACGGGAGGCTTTCCACCCTGCCTTCAACTGTCACCGTTTGGAACAGCTATAAACGCTTTCTCCTTCCAACGTTGTTGGGTAACACGTTACTTTCCAACTAGTGTCTTTTTGCTCTTTCCAGCATAACCTGGCCCTTTAGAATCCACTGACACTGGTGTGACTGCAGCTTTAGAGCCACCTTTTTATGCCGGCCAGTGTTTAATAGCTCGAAAGATGTGTAGACAGGCTCAAATAATTTGAACTGGCCATCTGCACACACATTTATCCCCTCCCCCTGGCTGCCGCCACCATCACGATACAAACACTAACTTTACACATGCACATATCTAGTCTTGCTAAGCCACAAAAAAAGAGAACATAGGTCAGAGAGTTGGCCTGGCTTTGTCCATGAAGGCATTGTAAAACAATCTTTGCAATCTGAAACACACAAACACGCACCTGCTGCGTGCTGTCCTCGCAGCACCTTACAGCAGGGGGAGGCTGAACAAATGGACGACCGACCACCACCCGGGGTGAAGCGAAAAAAGAAAAGAGCTGGACGACAGGGTGTTTTAAGGCAGGACAAGAGCAGAGGGCTGTGAGAAAATGGCCCTGTGAGAATGGGAGGCCTGTCCCTCCATCTGCCTGTCAGGAGGGGGGCTGGCTCCACACAAAAGAGGCCTTTGTGGAGGTACAGTGACCTTGGATAGTGGGGGAGGCAAGGCAGGGAGGGAGGAAAAACAGAGGGAAAGAGAGAGTTTTCCATCAAATGACAAGCAGATTTCCAACAGAGAATTAATTAGTATTTTACAAGAGCACAGAACAATCACACGCCGTCTACGTGGAGGCTGATAATGCAATTGATCAGCACTGGTGAATCAGCAAATACTTTATCAGCTGCTCCTAAATCTTGGAGTCATTTTCCAGATACTCTCCTGCAGCTGATAACATACGGAAGTAGTTGTGTAATAACAAGGGTTTGATCTTGAACCTCAAAAAAGATTGTTTGGGGTTTTTTTGTTCTTTTTTTAACAGATCAATTTTGTTTTACCCAATGACTCCACATCACTTTTCAGCAGGTCCTCAGCTGGGGTCTTGTGTGATTACAACTTATGTAAGGGGATAATAATGTTATCATTATCATATTTATTATAAATTGACACTCAATTTGTGTATATTCATTCTCCAATAACTTTAGCCCACACTCCAGGATTTATTCACTGACTCATCATACATTGTTACCCTCCGCTTTTCATTATCATTGATATTGCCCCTCAAAGGTTTCTTGGTTGCAGAGAAGGAAAACCGCAATCAGTCGATCAAACAGTCAATTCAGTTCAGAATCTGACTTTTTAAGGGAAGTCTGCGTATGAAGGGAAAAGAATCAACTTCCTTCTGTTTTTCTTAAAAAAAATAAAAAAACAACATAATTCGCCAAACACATGCAAGTTCCAGTTTTGATAAATTTACTACAGCTACTGATTTTTTGCTTTAAAGGTAACAGGGGGCGAACAGGCAGTAAACATCTGTAACATCTGCCAAGCTAAAGATGGGGGGTTGAACCTCCATTGTTTTTTCATCCACAAGCAGCCTGCAACCTCACGTAAACAAAAACACATATAGAGCAAGTACTTATGAGTGAGGAAAAGACAGGAAGAGTGTTTGTGTGTGTGTACAGAAAGAGATACAGGCGAAAATTAAAAATATTTGGTAATTATTTGATGTTATTCTTGGGTTTGCAAGTGAGTTGTACAGGGCAACGCCGCAGGCTGGCGTCTCTGCTTTAAGTGGAAACCAGAGTCAAAAGCTGTGTCATATGAATGGGAGCTTTGAGTGGATTTGCATCATATACACGCCTCCCACCTCACACTCAGCCGTAGCTGGTCCCTCCGTGGACATGGCATTAAAGGTTGAAGGCCTTAATACTTTTTTTAGTAACACTGAACAAAACACAGTCTTCGCTGTTACAGTTCTACAGTTGGTGGCTGCATGTTTAGAGGGAAAAAAGTGTCAGTTGCTAATTGTAATTCAAGCGTTGTCTCGGGCCTCAGGTTGACTAGATTTGGCTCCAGTTATAGCAGGGATTCAGACCAAAAACAGGCGTGCAAAAAATTGTAGGTGGGCATGGTAGTTAAAGGAACAGGTGAGAAGTATAATATTCCTCAGTAAGTCTGCTTGATTTATCAGATTTATACTTTTAACAGGTTTTTAAAATCCCCAAAACACCAGGATTTTCAAGCTCCAAAGAGTTATCAGGTCCACCAGTTTATTGTCTTATGTAAATGTGAGGAAAACGGTAATCTAAAAGTAATCTACCCTGACCGTGCACAAAGAACGCCTTGCCAGATGATGTGACATTACGCTGTGGCCAAAAAAAAAAATTGAACCTGGTTAAACCTCTGTGGCTGACGATCCCGGCGTTCTTATCCTGGAGCCTGGAGCCTTGGAACCAGTGCTGCGCCAAGCCAGCGGACTGGCTCCATTCAAATTAATGAGAGGGGTGTGTTTCTTTTTTTTTTTTGTTTATTTTTAAATTCTGAACGGGCCCTTTGATTCAGTCCGTGGACTTTCAGCTGTGCTCTGGCTTTGACTTGTCTCGGCCCGGACACCGGTTCTTTGCGGACAGCTTTTCTCGAGGGGCTCTGTCCCGGCTCGACCACCTGCTGCCACAGGCTGACGTGACCTCACACTTGAACGCTGTCGGTCTGACACATCGGCCCGATGATGTTTGAGCAATAAAGGTTTTCTCTCCCACGGCTGCACCCTAGAAGGACTGAAATTCGCTGTGCTTTTGTTAATTCTGTGATGTGGGCACACATGATCAGCGAGCAGAAAGAAACACAAGAGACATGCCTGTTTCTCCATCAGGGGAACACTGTGTGTACGGAATGATCCCGCTACCACTACACAAACACACACGCACTTCCACAGGATGAGGAAGTAAGTAGATTGAAGCGAAACGAGTGGTTAACTTGTTTGTTTTTAGGACGCACCCGTTTCCAGTAGAAAGAGGGAGCGGTTTCCCTCAGTGAAAGACAGAGAGAGGAAAAACCAGAGGCTCTGGTTTTTTGTTTTCAGAAGAGATGCATAGTGAACACAAACCCACACACATCACTTAAGCATAATCCCTCAAAATGTAGCTCTCACCTTTTAACACAATTGCATCCTCACGCAGTCTGCTTTATATATATCTTTCACCTCTGTCTCTGAATACATTTATTAAGAGTGAAAGAGCGAGAGATCGGGGGGAGGGGCAGGATGGAGGAGAGAGAACATAGCACAATAATTTGGACCATTAGTTATATAAACTATAGTTATACTAATAGGGCTAATATTTCTAATAGGACTAAATGAAATGGTAACAGCAGTAATCACAATAATTAAAGGCTCATGGGGCATTAGATGATCTGCAACCATGGATCCAGGCTCAGGAGCATCAGAGGCAAAAAACCTGCAGAAAGTGACAGGAGGAAGAGAACAGAAACAAGGAAGCACAAAACTACGGAAGAGAGGAAGGACAGTTAGTAAAAGGAGGAGGCGGTGGAAAGGGAAGCTCAGTGCATCATGGGACGTCCCCCGGCAGTCTAGGCCTATAGCAGCATAGTGAGGGGATGGCTAGAGCTAATGCTGAGCCAGTTCTAACCATAAGCTATATCAAAAAGGAAGAGTTTTGTACCTACTCTTAAATGTGGAGAGGGTGTTTGCCTCCCAGTCAATGCCGTCTGGAGTTAGATAGGGTGTTTCTGGACTGTTGTGGACCAAGCACAATAGCTGGAGTTTTATCAGAGTTCAATAGTAGGAAGTTCCTGGTCATCTCGATCTTTATTTCCTTAAGACATGCTTGAAGTTCAACTAAATGATTGGTTTCGTCAGGCTTCATTGACAGGTACAATTGGGTGTCATCTACATAACAATGGAAGTTTATGTAGTGTTTCCTGCTAATATTGCCTAAGGGAAGTATATATATGGTGAATAATACTGGTCCAAGCACAGAACCTTGTGGAAGTCCATGGTTAACTTTTGAGTAGATGGAGGATTCATCGTTAACATGCAGGAATTGAAATCGATCTAATAAGTAGGACTTAAACCAGCTAAGAGCAAGTCCTTTGATGCTAATGAAGTGCTACAGTCTCTGTAATAGAATTTGATGGTCAATAGTGTCACATGCGGCACTAAGATCTAACAGAACAAGTACAGATACATGTCATTTATCCGAAGTGGTTAGAAGATCATTTATAACCTTCACCAGTGCTGTCTCTGTGCTCTGTTGCCTCTAAATCCTGACTGAAAATCCTCAAAAAAACTATTATTATGTAAAAAGTCGCACAACCAGTTGGCGACAGCTTTCTCAAGGATCTTGGAGAGAAAGGGAAGGTTGGATATTGGTCTATAGTTGGCTAAAACACCTGGATCAAGGGTAGGCTTTTTAAGAAGAGGTTTAATTACAGCTGTCTTAAAGTACTACGGTACATAGCCTGATAATAAGGACAGATTGTATATCTCTAATAGAGAAGTGCTAACCAAGAATAGAACTTCCTTAAGCAGCCTGGTTGGGATGGGGTCTAAGAGACAGGTTGATGGTTTAGATGAAGAGATCATTGGAGTCAGTGGTAAAGGTCGATAGGAGGAAACTGTTTTAGTATATATCGGGTTGTACGGCTGTTTTCAATGTTCCTGTGTTTGAGGAAAAAATAGTGCCAGTTGAGGACAGGAGGAGGTGAATTTTTTCTCTAATAGTTAGATTTTTATCATTAAAGAAGCTCATGAAATCGTTGCTACTTAGAGCTGCAGGAATAAATGGATCAATCGAGCTATGACTCAATCAGCCTGGCTACAGTGTTGAAAAGAAACTTAGTGTTGTTTTTATTTTTCTCTATTAAAGATGAGTAATAGTCTGCTCTGGCAACGCTGAGGGCCTTCTTGTAGGTTTTAAGACTGTCATGCCAGGCTAAGTAGGATTGTTCCAGTTTAGTAGGATGCCATATCCTTTCAAGTTTTTGTGTTGTTTACTTTAATATACAGGTTTGAGAGTTAAACCATGGAGCTAACCCCCTTTGTTTTATTATCATCTTTTTTAAAGAGAAAAAGAGTCGAGGGTTGTTCTCATTGAGCATGAAGCGCTATCAACAAGCTGATCAGTTTGGAAGGGGCTAAAGTTAGTGTACGAATTCTCTGTTATATTGTCATATGGAAGTGAATTTAGCACTGATGGAATCACTTCTTTAAATTTAGCTAAAGCAATATCAGATAGACATCTCGTAAAGACATTTTTGCCTAATGGTGTGTAGTCCAGTAACAGAAGTTCAAAAGTTATTAAACATGGTCCGAGAGAAGAGGATCCTGTGGAAAGACGAATAAGTGTTCAATTCCTATGCCTTAGCTCATATTTTGTTGTATTTGAGTATTGTTGGTCTTAATTTTTATTAGTTTTTTCAGTACAGTTCCTCTTCTGCATGTTTTTGAGTTAATTAATTTAGGTGGCCGGATGGCAGACATAGTCTCTATGGGGTATTGAGCCATAATGGAGGCCCAGAGAAGTGTGTAAGACTACAACTCTGCTTCTTGGTCTCAACTCTGTGTTGTGGATGTACGTTGTTGTCTGAACAAACATTTTGACTGAATTTCCCTGAACTGTGGTTGAAAACGCTTCAAACAGACAAAACAGGGACACTTTGACAAGTTCAGTCATGCTCATACTTTTGTTTCATATCTCCGTGATCCCCCCCCTCCCCCAGCTATCCGTTATTGAGGCTTCCCCTGCCCGGGACGGGGCCTGTGGAGTTCACCACAGGAGTGCGGGACTACAGCGTCCCTTCCCATGAGCCCCAGGGAGACCTCGGGGAACAGCCCGACTGGGTATGAGAAGAGAAAGCACGCACACACACACACACACACACACACACACACACACACACACACACACACAGACACACACAGACACAGACAGACAGACAGACAGACAGACAGACAGACAGACAGACAGACAGACAGACAGACACACACCAGTATGTTTACTGTTAAGCAATCATCTTTGTCATTATTCCTTTAACTGTATTCATTCCTTCAACTTGAATCCTAAATTGAATTCTAATCTCAAACCTGAATCTAAACCCTAAAATGGTGTATGTTGAGAACAACTGTCCTCACACTGAAAGTCTAAGACTGGCTCTCAGATGAAGACCTACACTGACAAGTATCACTGCAAAAATGGAGGCTGCAAAAAAAATGAAAGCTGGAGGCAAACATGGCTCATTTAACTATCAGCAAGAGTTTTAATTTACTGCCTCTGATGCAGCAGAACAGAAACTCTCACTCTTAGTTCTGCTACAGAATCAAAAATGGCATGTTACTAACTGCTAATGATTTACCTACATGCCTGTGTGTGTGTTGTGTGTTGTGTGTGTGTGGGCGGGCTGTAGTACCGGGGTCCTCCGGTCGCCTACATCCAGCAGGTGTTGGTGAAGGCAGCAGTGTCTCCGTGGGACAACAGCTTGGTACCGGTGGACGTGTTTCGGTCGCCGCTGGGTCGAGTCTTCAGCCTGCTGGAGGAGATCCGCAACCATGTCCACTCTGACGGGTAGAGAGAGAGAGAGAGAGAGAGAGAGAGAGAGAGAGAGAGAGAGAGAGAGAGAGAGAGAGAGAGAGAGAGAGAGAGAGAGAGAGAGAGAGAGAGAGAGAGAGAGAGAGAGAGAGGCACACGCACACACAGGCACAGAGAAAAAACAGTACCAATGAGAAAATATTACAAGTCCTGCATAATATCCCATATATTCAATAAAAAGTACATCAGCATTTTTTTTTGCAAAAATTCACTTTAAGTATTAATAGTAACTGTCCTATTTCATAATTGTCTTATTCTATTACTTTTTGAGTATTATTGGTGATTTATTAATATATAAGCAGTATTTATATGTTGTCAGTGCAGAACTAGATTTTAACAAAATAAAATGCTGCCATTGATTCATATTTTATAAACTGATGATATATTTGATGTATAGAATCTAGATCTGAAAAGTAATTAGTAATTTAGTGGAGTAGAAGTATGAAGTATATAAACTGAAGTATGAAGTATATAAAATTTAGTGGAGTAGAAGTATGAAGTATATAAACTGCTCTGTACAAGTACCTTAAAATTGTACTAAAATACAGCATCTCGGTAAATGTACCTAGTTACTTTCCACCACTGTAAATGACAACACAGATATTCAAAATTCCACCATATGAAATAGAGGCACATCTAAATTTTTGTCATTAATCTGCTGATTTTTTTTTTTTTTTAATCATTGAGTCTATGAAATATCAGACAGTATTGATTAGCATACTCATAAAAATTTCTCAAAGGTTTTTTCTTTTGTCCAACCTACTCTATCTAAAATATATAAAGAGGAGAAATGCTTCAAATCCACCCATTTGGGAAGATGGAAACAGAGAATGTCTGAGAGTGTCATTTGCTTTTTCTTGAGAAATGACTCAAAACATCACTCATCAAACCAGTCTTGTATTTATTCTTTTTAATCCAATAATAACCTCTAGAGGTGGTAAAGACAAACACAGCATTTAAACTTTTATCTCCTGTTTCTTTCCTAGTCCTGTTTTTAGGAACCATCATTGTCTGTCCCCCAACACATTGAGCAGTTCTAGGTCAAGTCATGAATCTCCATGAGTCCAAAACCACTTTGCCTCTGCTGTGCATGTGTGCGTGGGAAAAAAATGAAATAAACAAAAAAAAAACCCATGACCTTGAGTTATATAGAAAAAGAACTTGAATTCCAGGAAAAATTAATCTGTTGTAAAAACTATGAGGTCTGTGTCAGGAACGTGCTGTGTTGTGTACCCTGTTTACTGTACTGTACTGAACTGTACTGTACCTAGCACTGATTTTTAGGACAGGTTTTTTTGGTGGGGGGGGTGGTTTTGTTTTTTTCCTGGAAAGCTGTAGAGAGGAGCTGATCCTAATGGAGTGGGTTCAAGTTTTGAACCTTTTTCTGCCTTTTTCTGAGAGTCAGATGTTCTATTCTCTTGTCTAATTATCATGAAATTATGATAATTAATTGCTCAACTAATCACTTGTAGGGCTTTTGGTATTTGAGATCTGTTGATAACACCCCCCCCCCCGGTTAGATCTGGGGTTCGCAGTCTGGAGACGCTGTGTCTCCAGGTGACCGACCTGTTCCCTGGGTTACGGCGGATGCAGTCGGTGCTTCCGGAGCACGGCTGCCTGCTCGTCTCCCCCGGCAACTACTGGCAGAACCAGCGGGAGCTGTTTGACTCGGACCCGGACCCCCTCAAGACCATCCAGAAGCACGAACCCAAGGGCCTGCACACTTCGGCCACGCTACGAGGTAGGGTTGAGGGGGTGGAGTGCAGATGACGGATGAAAGCATTTTTTCCAGGGATATTTAGTCAGAGGGCTAAAATGCGACTTAGGTATTGTCAGTTCTGAGTTCTTGGACAAGGACACTGAGGAGTTTGAATTTTAAAGTCAAGAAAAGTGAAGTTGAAGTTTTTCTGCTAACTTTCTTTTTTAAATTAAGACCAAGTTTTTTTTCGCCTACCTAAACACTTATGGTGTTTTTCTGGATTTGTTCTGAAAAGGATGATTAAGTTTTCAGGACCAACAATGCAAGCTAGATGATTTCAACATTTACTTTTCACAATTTTTTTGGATGGCAGAGGCATTAACATGTTAATAGTGTTGTCATTTTCATGCTACTTTTATGTGCGGTACCCCCCGCCCCCTTACAGAAATTCGGACACCTCCAGTTTAGCCTCCTTCCCATTTCATACCGTGAGATTAACAAGCAAATCCAGCCTGAAATATCTGCGTTGTATCGTCTGGTAGAGGCAGTGGGTCTCAGAAATAGTTACCCCCGCATCGATCAGTAATAATAATGGCGTCTCCATTAAGATAATGGCTGGTGTAGTTGGTTGTGCAGAAAAAATGCAGGTGGAAAATAAGGGAGTGGAGTTTAATCCTTTATACTCTTGCCTGCCTTGTTGGAAGGAGTCTGCTGTCATTCAACAGGAATAATTGTAGGGAGGTAGCGAGCGGGAGATTAGTGGTATCAGCGAACTAAGAGGCTTTTATGTTGACAAGGAACATGCAGTTTCATTCCTCGGGAACTTACTGAAATCTCTCAAAACTTCGCCCACTGACACAGTGAACCAAATCACCAACCCCCCACACACACACACACACACACACACACACACACACACACACAAAGACACAGACACAGACACACACACACACACACACACACAAACACAAACACAAAGACACACACAAAGACACACACACACACACACAAAGCCAGGTGGGAAGTTTATTCTGGAGCCGGGGTCGGGGTACGTCTTGGCTGCCAGATACAGTCAGACTTATGCTCTTGTTTGCACTGTGCTTGATGAAAAGCCAGTCATGCTCCCATGGGAAATCTGTAAAGTGTACCCCAACGTCCCCTGTAAGCCGGTGGGGGGGTGCTCCACATTTCCAAGCTTTCCAAAATAACAGAAGTTAGCTGCACCTGCAGCAAACCCCACTGTGCCAGCTAATAAGGAAACTGGCTCTGTTCACCGCTCCCTGGTGTTAATCGGGTTCTACATAAGTAACAACTGTAATGGTTTCTGAGTTGCCTCTGATATACTGTAATAGAATTACCAATATTTGACCAGTGAATAACAGGCAACCAAATAAGAACAGGAAATCATCATTTGCACCAAAGCGCTGCAGTGTTTGTGTGTGTGTTTTGAGAATTATTAATTTTGTGTGTGTATGTGTGTTTGTCTCAGATCTGCTGTTTGGCGTCCCTGGGAAGTACACAGGGGTTAGTCATTACAACAGGAAGAGATTGGTGATATACACAATCACTGTGGTGTTGTCCAGTTACGACGCAAGGTGAGTTTCATAAGCGACAAAAGAGGGAATAAAAGTGTAGTTTCAGTTCAATTTTAAGAGGAAAAAGAATTGAATCGAAAGTTGTTGTTTTTTTTTAGTTACCTTTCATTTCTTTCTTTACAGTATTTTCTTTTCATTCTCACATTGCTGTGTGAAGGTAACTGTCTTAATGCAGAGTCTGCTGTGACAGATGCCTTTTGTAATCACATTTCTTTCAGGGGCTATTCCTAGTGTTGTTCTGTGTCACATGAAGAATAAGTGGATCATGCAATTTGCTTACACATCCCTGACCAGTTTGTTTTCCTCCTGAAGTCCCAGGCGGCATCAGTTAATGTGCACCTACCACGACTGTTTAAAGCCATTAGTGTAACAAGCATTACTGAGAAAACAGCAGCTTCTTTTTTTTTTCATGCTGCATTTTAGATCATGAGCCGAGAGGTTAAATTAAATTGAATTGAATTTTTTTGATGGTAAAGAATTTTGAGGGTGACCTGGTCCGACAAACTCTAGCATGAACAATCCACCGGCCTGAGATAGACACTAGTGAGGTCTGCATCATGCTACTGTTCCCTTGTATACAGTGAATCAGTTAGTTGTCTGTATCTGCAATACTGCTGCTGCTGATGATGATCTTGATGTGTGTGTTTTTTGTGTGTCCAGGTTCCTCGGCAGCCTGCGGGCACGTCTGAAGCAGCTCCACCCGTCAGCCAACTGCAGCCTGAGGGATGACCATATGGTTCACGTGCACTTCAAGGAGGAGATCGGCATCGCCGAGCTCATCCCCCTCGTCACCACATACATCATTCTTTTTGCCTACATCTACTTCTCCACACGTTAGTTCAGCTGTCTGTCTTGTCTGTCCTGTCTGTCCCGTCTGCCCTCTCTCTGGCCTTACTATCTCGTTCCACCTTGATTTCTCTGAAAGATCCTGACTCATTGCCACAGCACCTTTTTGTGTGGGAGCACGTGTGTCAGTGTGCCAAGGTTGTTCCTTTCTGGCGCGGGGATAATCCCCACATGGGAACATTGTACACGGCTGCAGAACAAGAATGAACCTCAGCTAACACCTTCGCAACCTGCCAGTACAAACTTTGATTCAGGGAACAAATACACATACGGTACACGGAAGTAAAAAACCACACCGTGGCCGATTAGTTGTTTCACATCTGGTCCCTTAATAAAGACATTTGACCAAAAAAAACAATTTTATTTTATTCATTATATATTCATTTAAAAAAATTGAACAATTATTAATGTTTTCTTAAAACCCAAAAGAAAAAAGAAGAGAGAAGCTTTTAGAGAAGCCACAATTTTATAAACTTTTTCCCCATTGTCTTCTTTTTTTTTTTTTTTGCTTGTGAAGCTATAGATTATAATCCCATAATTTTTTATCAGTTTAAAGAACATTATGTAGCTATGTCCTCACAGTGCAGGGATTATCATTAATATTCAAATGCAAAATCTTCTTAGACATTTTGGTCAATGTGGGGTTTCTGGAAGTTAAAAAAAAGTCTTAAAGCAATTTTCGATTAATCTTAAGAAGTGGGTATCTCTTTGAAAAGCCTAGTTAGCAGAATGATTTGTTGGGACCACAGTGGTCTTCCAGACCGTGGTGTGTAAATAGTTAACAATGCTTAATGCAGCAGTTGTATGTGTAGTTATGGCGTCCTTTCCCTTAACATGGCTCCTTTGTGCTCCTTGTAGGTAAGATTGACATGGTGAAGTCTAAGTGGGGCCTGGCTCTGGCCGCTGTGGTCACAGTCCTCAGCTCCCTGCTCATGTCTGTGGGGCTGTGCACACTTTTCGGACTGACGCCCACACTCAACGGAGGGTAGGAATGCTCACTTTCCTTCTACATGCTCAAGTTTTTGGAGGATAACCAGAGATTTTTAACCACCTAGTCCGTTAGTCCATCTTTCCTCTGTTGGCATTTTGCTTCAAAAACCTTTGAGGAGAGAGAGGAACAGAGATGGATGCTGAGAATTTCATTTTCGAGACTTTATTTATTCATTTATTCAGCGAAAAATAATTGGCTTTTAGCCTTAGACTTGAAGCCAGTGAATGTGAAGACCATTTCCAAAACAAGGCATTAAGAAAGTTGTAACAGTCATGACAAATTTAGGTGCAACATGCTTGAAAATTCTTGTTGAAAGTTTTCACTCTCAATGAGCATAAAAATAGTTTACCTCTACTTATATAATAGTTTCCCATCAATGCGCCATGCCAGTAGCTAAGGCTCTGTTGATTGCAGTTTCTCATATGATATCTCTGCAATCAATGGATTGATCGGCATGAAATTTTGTATAGACGTACATGTTTTCAAGAGGATGGATCCAACCAGCTTTGGGGATCAACTAACTTTTCATTTAGTGTTGTCATCAGGTTAGAATTTTGATTTTGAATAGAAGCAATTTTATCAGGACCAACTATAGTGGAAACCAGAAGAATTTATCTCTAACACATTTATGGGCCATCACAATAAAATAAATGAATTCAGCTTGCGGGTCACATCTGGAAAAGTTTCTGCAGCTGTTATGTGCTTCTCATTATGTCCTCAGTTCCTGACATTCAAATGTATCCTGTTAATATTTATAGCCATGAAAGGCAATTATTATTTCATCATTATCTCTTATCTTTAGAAAGACAAGGTCAGGTCCAGGAACACACACCTGTGTGTGCACACAGAAAAAACACACACACTAACCTCATTGACTTCCCACTTCCACTGCATTGACACACATCGATTTGCGTTAATGTTTACGGAAACTTGGCAAATAGTCAGTGGGGATAGTGCGGACGAAAAAAAAACAACTAACAGGATGTGGAAGTGGGTGGGACTATTTTTTTTGGGGGGGGGGCGGGGACGTAGCGATATTGACGTTTAATGGCCGTCCAATCATTTGAGGGTTGCTAGAAAGCAGGCATCGTGGCGTGACAACGGCACACTGTCATCGAACCACTAGCCGAGATCCACGCATGTCTGCCGTGAGTCGCGCTTGTGTCTTGTGTGTTTGCATAAACACACATCGGGGTCAACACAACTGAGTTTTCTATGCACATGCATTCCACATCCAGCCTACTCACACGGAGCTGCGTGCGTGCGTGCGTGTGTTATGTCCTTTGTCTCAGAGTGCATCTGATGTAACCCACAGAGCCGTTGACTCCTCCATGACCCACTTATACACTTAACTTCTACAGCACAAGCTTATCTCTGCACTGGAACTAATCTCCCTCCACACCTCCTTAGAGAGGGACAGTCCCAGCAGATAATTTACAAATATCGACAAAGAATATCTGAACATAGTTGTCCCCCCTCCCACCCCCGGCAGCTGCTCTGACAGGAAAAAGACGCTAATTTTTAAAATCACCGATGTAGCTTGGACCAATTTTTAACATGCAGTTTAAAAAAAAAAAAAAAGAAAAAAAAAAGGAAGCTTTTAGAGAAGCCACAATTTTATAAACTTTTTCCCCATTGTCTTCTTTTTTTTTTTTTTTGCTTGTGAAGCTATAGATTATAATCCCATAATTTTTTATCAGTTTAAAGAACATTATGTAGCTATGTCCTCACAGTGCAGGGATTATCATTAATATTCAAATGCAAAATCTTCTTAGACATTTTGGTCAATGTGGGGTTTCTGGAAGTTAAAAAAAAGTCTTAAAGCAATTTTCGATTAATCTTAAGAAGTGGGTATCTCTTTGAAAAGCCTAGTTAGCAGAATGATTTGTTGGGACCACAGTGGTCTTCCAGACCGTGGTGTGTAAATAGTTAACAATGCTTAATGCAGCAGTTGTATGTGTAGTTATGGCGTCCTTTCCCTTAACATGGCTCCTTTGTGCTCCTTGTAGGTAAGATTGACATGGTGAAGTCTAAGTGGGGCCTGGCTCTGGCGCTGTGGTCACAGTCCTCAGCTCCCTGCTCATGTCTGTGGGGCTGTGCACACTTTTCGGACTGACGCCCACACTCAACGGAGGGTAGGAATGCTCACTTTCCTTCTACATGCTCAAGTTTTTGGAGGATAACCAGAGATTTTTAACCACCTAGTCCGTTAGTCCATCTTTCCTCTGTTGGCATTTTGCTTCAAAAACCTTTGAGGAGAGAGAGGAACAGAGATGGATGCTGAGAATTTCATTTTCGAGACTTTATTTATTCATTTATTCAGCGAAAAATAATTGGCTTTTAGCCTTAGACTTGAAGCCAGTGAATGTGAAGACCATTTCCAAAACAAGGCATTAAGAAAGTTGTAACAGTCATGACAAATTTAGGTGCAACATGCTTGAAAATTCTTGTTGAAAGTTTTCACTCTCAATGAGCATAAAAATAGTTTACCTCTACTTATATAATAGTTTCCCATCAATGCGCCATGCTAGTAGCTAAGGCTCTGTTGATTGCAGTTTCTCATATGATATCTCTGCAATCAATGGATTGATCGGCATGAAATTTTGTATAGACGCATATGTTTTCAAGAGGATGGATCCAACCAGCTTTGGGGATCAACTAACTTTTCATTTAGTGTTGTCATCAGGTTAGAATTTTGATTTTGAATAGAAGCAATTTTATCAGGACCAACTATAGTGGAAACCAGAAGAATTTATCTCTAACACATTTATGGGCCATCACAATAAAATAAATGAATTCAGCTTATGGGTCACATCTGGAAAAGTTTCTGCAGCTGTTATGTGCTTCTCATTATGTCCTCAGTTCCTGACATTCAAATGTATCCTGTTAATATTTATAGCCATGAAAGGCAATTATTATTTCATCATTATCTCTTATCTTTAGAAAGACAAGGTCAGGTCCAGGAACACACACCTGTGTGTGCACACAGAAAAAACACACACACTAACCTCATTGACTTCCCACTTCCACTGCATTGACACACATCGATTTGCGTTAATGTTTACGGAAACTTGGCAAATAGTCAGTGGGGATAGTGCGGACGAAAAAAACAACTAACAGGATGTGGAAATTAGGGTGGACGCTGGTTTGGGGGGGCAGGGACATGCTGATATTGACGTTTTGTAGCCGTCAATCATTTGAGGTTGCTAGAAAGCAGGCATCGTGGCGTGACAACAGCACTGTCATCGAACCATAGCCGAGATCCACGGTTGTGTCTGCCGTGAGTCGCGTGATGCTGTGTGTTTGCATAAACACATCGGGAATTTCTTCAGGTTTTTCTATGCACAGCCATTCATCCAGCTTCTTCACGGGCTGCGTGCGTGCGTGCATTGTGTTATCGCTAATGCCAGGTGCATCTGATGTAACCCTGGGAACCGTTGACTCTCCGCGACACCCATACGCTAACTTCTGGCCTAAGCTTATCTCTGCAGGGCAATCTCCTCCACCTCCTTAGAGGGACGGTCAGCGAATGAATTGCAAATATCGACAAAGAATATCTGAACATAGTTGTCCCCCTCCCCACCCCCAGGAAAGACATGGTACCGTCACCGATGTAGCTTGGGACGGTACAACATGCAGTTTAAAAAAAAAAAAAAAAAAAAAAAAGGAAGTAAAAGAGACTAGGAAGATACCCAGCATCTGGAAAAATAATTTCTTATGTTCATTCAACAAGACTTTTATGTTATATCTATGCTTTTTTTTTTTTTTTTTGCTTGTGAAGCTATAGATTATAATCCCATAATTTTTTATCAGTTTAAAGAACATTATGTAGCTATGTCCTCACAGTGCAGGGATTATCATTAATATTCAAATGCAAAATCTTCTTAGACATTTTGGTCAATGTGGGGTTTCTGGAAGTTAAAAAAGTCTTAAAGCAATTTCGATTAATCTTAAGAAGTGGGTATCTCTTTGAAAAGCCTAGTTAGCAGAATGATTTGTTGGGACCACAGTGGTCTTCCAGACCGTGGTGTGTAAATAGTTAACAATGCTTAATGCAGCAGTTGTATGTGTAGTTATGGCGTCCTTTCCCTTAACATGGCTCCTTTGTGCTCCTTGTAGGTAAGATTGACATGGTGAAGTCTAAGTGGGGCCTGGCTCTGGCCGCTGTGGTCACAGTCCTCAGCTCCCTGCTCATGTCTGTGGGGCTGTGCACACTTTTCGGACTGACGCCCACACTCAACGGAGGGTAGGAATGCTCACTTTCCTTCTACATGCTCAAGTTTTTGGAGGATAACCAGAGATTTTTAACCACCTAGTCCGTTAGTCCATCTTTCCTCTGTTGGCATTTTGCTTCAAAAACCTTTGAGGAGAGAGAGGAACAGAGATGGATGCTGAGAATTTCATTTTCGAGACTTTATTTATTCATTTATTCAGCGAAAAATAATTGGCTTTTAGCCTTAGACTTGAAGCCAGTGAATGTGAAGACCATTTCCAAAACAAGGCATTAAGAAAGTTGTAACAGTCATGACAAATTTAGGTGCAACATGCTTGAAAATTCTTGTTGAAAGTTTTCACTCTCAATGAGCATAAAAATAGTTTACCTCTACTTATATAATAGTTTCCCATCAATGCGCCATGCTAGTAGCTAAGGCTCTGTTGATTGCAGTTTCTCATATGATATCTCTGCAATCAATGGATTGATCGGCATGAAATTTTGTATAGACGTACATGTTTTCAAGAGGATGGATCCAACCAGCTTTGGGGATCAACTAACTTTTCATTTAGTGTTGTCATCAGGTTAGAATTTTGATTTTGAATAGAAGCAATTTTATCAGGACCAACTATAGTGGAAACCAGAAGAATTTATCTCTAACACATTTATGGGCCATCACAATAAAATAAATGAATTCAGCTTATGGGTCACATCTGGAAAAGTTTCTGCAGCTGTTATGTGCTTCTCATTATGTCCTCAGTTCCTGACATTCAAATGTATCCTGTTAATATTTATAGCCATGAAAGGCAATTATTATTTCATCATTATCTCTTATCTTTAGAAAGACAAGGTCAGGTCCAGGAACACACACCTGTGTGTGCACACAGAAAAAACACACACACTAACCTCATTGACTTCCCACTTCCACTGCATTGACACACATCGATTTGCGTTAATGTTTACGGAAACTTGGCAAATAGTCAGTGGGGATAGTGCGGACGAAAAAAAAACAACTAACAGGATGTGGAAGTGGGTGGGACTATTTTTTTTTGGGGGGGGGGCGGGGACGTAGCGATATTGACGTTTAATGGCCGTCCAATCATTTGAGGGTTGCTAGAAAGCAGGCATCGTGGCGTGACAACGGCACACTGTCATCGAACCACTAGCCGAGATCCACGCATGTCTGCCGTGAGTCGCGCTTGTGTCTTGTGTGTTTGCATAAACACACATCGGGGTCAACACAACTGAGTTTTCTATGCACATGCATTCCACATCCAGCCTACTCACACGGAGCTGCGTGCGTGCGTGCGTGTGTTATGTCCTTCGTCTCAGAGTGCATCTGATGTAACCCACAGAGCCGTTGACTCCTCCATGACCCACTTATACACTTAACTTCTACAGCACAAGCTTATCTCTGCACTGGAACTAATCTCCCTCCACACCTCCTTAGAGAGGGACAGTCCCAGCAGATAATTTACAAATATCGACAAAGAATATCTGAACATAGTTGTCCCCCCACCCACCCCCCGCAGCTGCTCTGACAGGAAAAAGACGCTAATTTTTAAAATCACCGATGTAGCTTGGACCAATTTTTAACATGCAGTTTAAAAAAAAAAAAAAAGAAAAAAAAAAGGAAGAGTAAAAGAGAGTAAAGATACCCAACATCTGAAAAATAATTTCCTTATGTTATTCAAGCAAAAAAGACTTTATGTTATATCTATGTTTTTTGTTTTTTTTTTTTCTAACAATTTGTATTTGAAGCAAATCATCCACAGTAGAAAAATGAGCATTACAACACGGGGTTTCTAAAGGTTAAAAAACATAAAAGAGAAAAGAATTTAAAAAATTAGATTAATGTCAGTGTTATTTAAAGTTTATTAATATTGGTACAGCTTTGAATTATAAAACCTAAACTCTTTGTAGCCGTTTTCCTGTTTTGCTTTTTTTTTTACTCCCTCTGCAGGGAGATCTTTCCTTACCTGGTGGTGGTGATCGGCCTGGAGAATGTCCTGGTTCTCACCAAGTCCGTGGTCTCCACGCCTGTTGACCTTGAGGTCAAACTCCGCATCGCTCAGGGTGAGAACAGATTTTATGTTTGCCTCAGGTTCAGAGAGACCCGGCGCCCAGATGCCAACTCATCAGAGCATTTGTCTATTTTATTTTTTATTAGTTATTTTTATTTATTTATTCTATTAATTTGTGAATGTTATGCTTTCTTGCCGCAGGCCTTAGTAATGAGAGCTGGTCTATCATGAAGAACATGGCCACTGAACTGTGCATCATCCTGATTGGATATTTCACTCTGGTGCCAGCCATCCAGGTAAGAATGCTGTGCTTGAATTGTTCCGTCAGCAAAAACGAAGTAGAGGAACAGAGGCATAATGCAGCATTAAAACAATAGAGAAACAATGATCGTGTGAAAACAAGCAACTCCCTTCTCCCACCAGGAATTTTGTGTCCTACCAGTAAAACTATTTCACAGTGGTGTTAATCGTGTACTGTTAGCAGCAAGCTAATGTGTTGCTCATTAGGCCAATGTGGGGTTTCTGAAAGTGAGAGGATGCCAACACATGGTTAGCCTGTGCAGCGGCCTCATGTCTCCACTGTTTTTGTTTGTTTGTTTGTTTGGGTTTTGTTTGTTTGTTTTTTTAGGAGTTCTGTTTGTTTGCCGTCGTGGGGCTAGTGTCTGACTTCTTCCTGCAGATGTTCTTCTTCACCACAGTTCTGTCTATAGATATTCGCCGTATGGAGGTGAAAACACACACACACACACACACACATGCCCTAAGAGTTTGTACCTCTTAGGTAGTTATATTTCACCGAAGATTACGAATCCGGTATAAATCATTCTTCTCCTCTAAATTTAAGAAAAGTCCGTTGCAAAGTAAAAAGAACAAACAAACAAAAAAAAAAACAGTTTATTGACTGTCACTACATAGATTCCTCTATTTTGTTGGTCTAAAATTATTCAGTCTTGTGTACTGTTACGTTAAACTTTACTGGTAGTTTAGATGTTCTGGTGGACCAATCAGAGTCACAGTTAAATGCATGATATGGATTAGCATGAAATATTGTTCGGTTGGACGATCTGTATACTTTAAAATGGTGTTAAGTGCTGTAAAATCAGCTGCTGAGGTTTTTTGGGGTTTTTTTGTTTTTTTCCCCAAAGTCTGGCATATAATATTTCTTGAGGGGAAAAGGTTTGACAAACAAAGCAAAAATCCAAAATCTAAACACAACGATGGATGTTAAACTAACACACTCTATCACACTCTCTCACATTCTCACACTCTCATAACTCTCTCAAACACACACATACACATACACACACACACACACACACACACACACACACACACACACACACACACACACACACACACACACACACACACACACACACACACACACAGAGTCTTCATCATGAGCAGATACAGGTCAGGTGGTGTTTGCAAACCCACATTCATTCACCAAATAGTTTTCAGATCACTGTTTTTCCACATGTGCACTTCTCAAATCTGTTTGTCCTTTTTCCCATCTCACACACAGACGCACACACACACTGAAAGCAGCGTCTGGTTAAATCAGCATTAGCAACATCAATGTACACATTTACATACACAAAAAAAAAAATCAAAGTTCCTTTAAATGCTTAATCCTCTGCTGAATGTGTGGTTTGGATGAAATTGTGATTAATACCAAAAGACTGTTTTCATTATTGTTTGATCCTTGGATTTAATTTTTTTTTATTTTTCAATTTGTATAGCGTTCATAACATCACAAAAAAAGTTTACCAGAGTCCATGATTTTATCTTTAAATTTCTTGGTTTTTCCAACTGATGGTCCAAAAATCTGTTTATATGTGGAAAGTAGCAATTGCTCAAATTTCAGAAGCTGGAAGCAGAGAATATTTTGCATTTTTGCTTAATAAATCACTTTAAACAAGAAATTGTTTAAACAGCTGTCGGTGAAAAGGATTAGTCTGTAAAACCAGCTGCTGTTGACTTTGGCAGGAATCAAACTCTACTCAGTGTTTGGCCTCAAGTCTGTGTGACTTTGAGTAAAATGTGTAAACAAATGTCTAACCCCCCCCCCCTTCCCCCTCCAGCTGGCCGACCTGAACCGCCGCTTGCCGGCCGAAGCAGGGCTGCCGCCACCCAAGCCAGGCCCGCTGCGCACGCGCGAGGTCCCCCCTCCGCCACGGCCCTCCCCCCACACAATCACCCTGCAGACCCCAGCCTTCAGGAACCTGCGGCTCCCCAAGAGGCTGCGCGTCGTGTACTTCCTGGCCCGCACGCGCCTGGCCCAGCGAATCATCATGGTTAGAGGGGAGGGGTCGTCCAGTGTCACAATGTGGGCGGATGAGCAGTTGAATCTTACATTTAGCCTTGTGGGTGTGCTGATGTGGAAAGTGTTACTTGAGCTTCGGTATTTGAAGAAGTTTCCTTGCTGGATTTTGCAACACTGTGAGAATACATGTAACAACCAGTATAAGAGAGATTAGTCGATATAAATATAAAAGGTCTAAGAAAAAAATATGCCAGATCATGTGAAGATGTGAACATAAATGTATAAGATTATAGAAATTCCTCTAAGGGAAAAGTAGATAAGGTGGAAACTGACCATCAATTGAATGAAAACACCAGTCCAACTAATATGAAAACCTTAAACTGACAGATCATCAACCTTCATTTGCTTCATGTCCAGGTTGGCACGGTGATCTGGATCGGCATCCTCGTCTACACAGACCCGGCCGGGATCCGCACCTACCTGGCTGCGCAAGTGTCCGAGCAGAGCCCCCTGGGAGATCCCGGCGGGGGAGGTGGCCTACCCCCTCACCTGGGCGTGGCCCCCGTCTTCCGTGGCGGAGACCCCACCAGCACCCTCGGCATCCACCCCGCGCCAGATCCGACCCCCGTGCCTGAGAACCAGTCACGGGGCCACCACGGCCCGGCCGGGGCTCCCCTGCCCCGGGCCCCGCTGCCCGCGGTTCCCCAGATCACCTGGGGGTCGGAGGATGAGGAGGGCTGGCGGAGGCTGTCCTTCAGGCACTGGCCTTCACTCTTCAGCTACTACAACATCACTTTGGCCAAGAGGTGAGCGATGGACGAGAAGTGTCTGGTTCTCATCGGTCACAGTTTGTTGACCTTTGTTTTTTTGTTTTGTTTTATTTTTTTCAGTTTAAGATTAAAAATCATTGTCTTTATTTGCCCCAAAACAAACGAGCTACCTAAGTGAGCCCATTCAGTTTGAAAAATACTCGACCACTGACTGAGCAGATATCATACATATTAACTGTGTCAAGTCAAACTGCAGAAGCTCATTTGCACATTTTTGAAAACTGTTCGAAACACTGTCTTCCTCCTTTTTATAAGTTCCTCGAAATACAGTTTTATGTTTAAAAAAAAAAAAAAGTTCCTTTTTTTTCCCTTGAGTCATTTTCAAGCTTTGAAAAATCCTTTTACTCCCACTGTTTTTATCTTTTAAGTAACACGTCATGTTGTTCCAGCCATTAATTGAAGCTTTATGATTTGTACACTGAGCTGAATATTTCTATTTTATTAGCTTTTATGGACTGCACTTTCCCTCAGATGTCTTCTGCTTCATTTTATAAACTTTCCTTCAAAGTCTAGCCAAACGCATTTTGTATCTTTGAAAACCCTGGGCTCTCTGTTTGAGTCTGAATGGAAGATTAACAAGTTACACATGTATCCGAAGCAGAAAAAAATGCCTCACATCTTGACCTTTCGATATTTGCCTCGTTAGAAACTCTAGACTGGCGCGGTATTACCTTAGATTCAGTTCCCCATGACAGAGATGACTCAATGCATCAACAATTCTTCAGCTGCTAGGAAACAACTATAACAACGCATTGTTTTGCCACTGGCTTGTTACGTATTTACATACCCACATAATGGTTGCTTTTGTCTCATTCTCTCTGTTATTGCCCCCCCCCTTTTTTTCCCCTCAGGTACATCAGCATCCTGCCCGTCATCCCTGTCACCGTTCACCTAAGCCCCCAGGAGGCCATCGAGACGCGTCACCCCCAGGACACCAGGCATCCTCCACCGCCCATCCCCAAAGTCTCTGCTGATCTACAGACTGACCTCACCCTTTACAAGTTAGTAATCCAACACTCCATTCGAAAAAAAAAAAAAAAAGGACAGTAAGTACAAAATTAATCTGATCAGGAAGCAGCTACATGTAAAACTATTATATCTGTTATAAATACAAGTTTTACAACTATTATTTAAGTTCATATCATTCAGTTCACTGTTTATAGTTTGTTCCGTGCCTATAAAAGCATTCAGCTCATTTACTGTCCTCTTTTATTTTTCTAATACTTGAATGACACATTAACCAGGTTTTCGTTCATTCATTCATTCATTCATTCATTCTTAAATTAATTAATTTGTTATATTCATTTTTTTGTGTAACATATCTTCACAACTTAGTCTAAATGGGAATATTGTTTGGGGATTTTTGTCCAGAAGTGGCTTTTTTTTGGTGGCACTTCCATAAATTGTTAAATTTATATTAATTTAAATGATAAATCTATTTGGAAATCTGCGCCCTGTTAAAAAGAAGAAAAAGAAAGCACTTTCTGCTGCCGTCGTCCTTCAAATGGAGTCGGAGCAGTAAATTTAGAGCAGAGTCCAAGGTGATCTGGGGCCAAGGTCACTTAGAACCGTCACATTTACAACTGGCACAGACTGAAGACGATCTCTGGCCTGGATCTCTGGAATAAGGACACGCACTCTGATAAATTATGCTCTCAAGCTGTATTCATATTTAAAATTCTACCACGAAGCATCGAAATAGTATTTAACAGGTGGGAGAATGGTGTTTTTTGGGTTAAAATGTTGAGGAAATACAACATATAGATAAATGGTAAATATTTATAAATAGAAGAGAAGCTAGATCCTTGACTTAGGGATCCTTGAAGTTCAGTGTCAGGTGTCTCTGCAGTGTTTTTTTTTTTATCTTCTTTTGAAGCAAAAATGGAAACAGAACAAATAGAAAGGGAAGGGCCTCCATTATCTCTGCCTTTTAACAATATTGACTCTCGCCAACTGGACCAACCTGGTAAACTGGTTCCTTTTAAGATACCAGTGACCTGTGAGGCAACAATGGAGAGGAAGGTGGCTTGTTCTGTAAGTTTCCAATTCTCCAGGAGAAGCCACAAGCTAAGAAGTTTCCACCCAGATAATCTAATTTTCCTTTGGCTTTACTTTACTTGACTCATGCTGTGTTGAGGGGCTCAGATATAACAGTTTCGTTTAAACATTACTGAAAAAACATGCACGGTAAAAAACACAAAAAGGCATCGCAAGGCACTACAACACCCTCCACAGGAAACCACGAGAATAGTGGAAATTATTTGCAAAGTGACAAGGGAAGTTTTATACATGATCATTCATCAGTATCTGCTCAGGAAGCCTGTGAACTAGAGGGGAAGATTATAATCTATGTATCTTAGAGGGGAACTTCCCTCCTGGCTTCATAACAGTGTTTTATCAGGTATTTAGGGTTCAGTCTCCTTTTTAAAACCCCATTTTATGATACATTTATTACCACGCACCGTCCTTCCCTCCCCATCTCGCCAGCAGCGTCAGGGTCTGGAGTTTAGCTTTCACTGAGCTCTTGTGTTGTGTAAGGCTGAGTGTTGTTGTCACCCTGGTCGGCAGGTGCAAGGCCGAGGTCTTCGTTTCACCTTTGTACGGCAGATTGAAATGTTATTGGCTGGAGTTGGAGTTCAGGGTCAAGACCGTCACTTTGTGTGAATGTGAGTGCGTGTGTGGGATGGGGCAGCTGAGTTTATAGACAAAGAGACTGTTATAAACACTGTGAGGGATGCAGGGTTAAATATGAATTTAAAAAAAGTGAGTCATAATGTTTTTGTTCTTTTTTTATTATATAGAAAAGATTATTTCATTCAAAGGTTCAAAGCGGTTCACAATATCTTCTACAGTCAAACTGGAATTAGACTGTGTTTTCTATTAAACCACCCTCAGGCACAGAGCTTAATATCTAAGCGTGGAAACAGTGTAGTTATATTCTACCTGAGCAATGATAAGGCAGGATCGGTTACAGTGTTTAAGCCACTAAACGATTAAATCATGTCCACTCCTGGTGACACTTGACCCATAATGTGTGTTGGAAAGTTGCTCCTGGCTGAACATAGTATCACAGTTCATCACGATACGTGTTCTTTCTTTTGTAATCTCAATTTTTGTCAAATATTAAAAAAAAAACAAACCGGTGAGACATTTTAGCCTAAAATCATTTTTGTAGAACTTAAAGACTTAAAAAAAAAAAAGTACAGAAATATTCAGATCATTGACCATCTGCATGTTAATGTCATTTGTTTATCATTATAGTATTTAATGTCTGTTGTCCAAAAGCATTCAGCTCCTTTAACTCATTCTTTTTATTATACAACTTGAATCTCACTGTAATCTTGTAATAAATGTGTACACAAGGCTCGCGAGCACTTCAACCTCTTAAACACCAAGGAGACACGATTTGTGCTTTGTGAGTTTGTCATTAACAGATATCCACCCATTGCATTGTTCCAGATTAGTTTTCAGCTGCTAGATTTGCAATATAGCTTTTCCAACTTCCAACGTTCCAGTTCTGAGAGCAATGGGGACTCGGACCCTGTGTAAGTGCTGCAGCACCGTGTGCAGTTGGACAGGTTAGAGCTCTGCTGCTGCCGTGATCAGATTTGAGTCGACTACAAACTGGTCTGAACACACTTGAATGTGCACTTTGCATCATGTGTTTCCAGAAATGTCAACTTGTTAAAGTTGTTTGTTCAGAGGGGCACAAATCAAACTTGTCCTTCCCAACATCTCCACCTCTGGCTCCTTGTATAAAAACGAGGAACAATGAAATGAGATAACAACACCGATCCAGGCCCTGGATCTACTAGCTGACTTTAGCCATAAACAATATTTTTATGATAATGTATCAAGTAAAAATATGACAACATGAAAGTTCTCACTCATAGTGATGAAATAACAGAGAATCATCAACCGAATCTGAAGCCTCTCCTGGCTTTTCTGAGATTTATAGCAAGTTTCCAGGAAGTTATTTTGCCACTCTGCCCAAAACTTCACCTTAACTGCTCCAGTAATGCAGCAGACATGGGGGGCTGATCTAAAAAGGGCCTGTCTGGCGGACAGACACAATTAGAGACTATCTGGTGAACTCAGTGGAGCATTTAGCTGCTAAAGAGCCAGAGGTTTCCCTCACACAACTTCGAATTAATGATCAGGAGCTACTGGAAGTTTAGTCACTGTTTGGTGGCACATTTGCCATGGCAGCTTAAAAGGTGCTGAAATAACGGTGTTGTCTTCACAAACTGTTTCTACTGCTCCCACTCGGTTTAATGCTTTGAAAGTGAAAAAAAGAAAAAACAGACTGACTCATATTTCCCCCGGTTTCCACATTAGACAACATAAGTTAAATTATGTCCCAGAAGTGCCAATAAATTTTGTTTTTGCTCTGGAAAATTTGCCACACGATCTGGAGTTGACGGTTTTACCAAAGCAGCCTAATGAATGAGCTTTTTTTGAATCTATTGAATTACATTTACAAATCCTTACTTATGTCTATTTGGTCATTTTGAGCCCAAATAAACCACATACAAAAACATTAAGAAATTAAAGATTGCAAAAAAAAAATAGCACATCTCCCATCACTCTCTCCCCATTTTTATCTGTAAATTGTTTGAAAAAGACAAATAAAAGCCCCAAAATATATTTTGAAAAAATACAACGTGATACAACGTGATACGCAATGTGTTTGAAGGTGCTTCTAGCCCAGGCTTCAGGACAGCAGACCAGGGTTTTAATGGACCGGTATTTCAGGCAGAGTGGGTCACACTCCTCCGGCAGCCTTCATCATCACAGTTATGCCACATTCCTCCGCAAATAGTAGAGGAGGGCCGATTTAGCTTTAAAAATATGTACAGTAAATAGACTCATAGTGTCGAGAGAAGTTGGCTGAACAAGAGATGAATCAAGTGCAGATATGTACAAGTGTTTGAATAAGTGTTTGCTCAGTTCAGGACAGGTTAGAATTAATAGGTTTCTGAGTTTTGAAATAGCAGGCTAATTGGGCGGAGTCGGATTGAGTCATGAAGAGGGCGGGGAGGGTCCAGTGTGATGAATGTTTAGGAGATCTGATAGTGGAGACTAAGTGGTGCCTGTTGTTTTTACACTTTAATATTACGGTCATCAGGGTGAATTCGTGGACCAGTTGCAGTGAGGAAGTGAAAATGTGTTAGCATAAGTTAAATGCAAAAAATTTAATCTGTTACCAGTTGAAGGCTGTGGCATTTCAGGGTGGTGGCGGCGTGAATGTGTGTAAATATTGACCATTGTGACACTGCAGAAATACAAAGTCTCTTCATCCGACTCCCCCTCTGTCCCTCTTCCCGTCCAGGGTGGCGGCCCTGGGCCTGGCGGCGGGCGTCCTGCTGGTGCTGCTGCTTTTCTGCCTCTACCGGGTCCTCTGCCCCCGGAACTATGGGCAAAACGGAGTGGCCCACGGGCGCCGGCGCCGAGGCGACCTGCCCTGCGACGACTACGGCTACTCGCCACCCGTCAGCGAGATCTCGCCGCTGCTGCTGAGGGGCCACAGCATGGTGAGAGTGGAGTCACACAAACAACTTTTGAGCAGTCTAATCTAGGTGTGTGTATAACCAAACAACCTTAAGTGGAGACATTGGCTAATTTAAAGCTGCTATGAATAGAATCTGAAAAATTTGACGTTTCGTTTCTAATTACTCAGAGACGCACTATCCGTACTTGTGAGCATTTCATTTTGGAAGAAAACCGACAACAAAAATAACAGGTCTCTCTGGGTGACTAGTTTCAAAGGCATAAGGCAAGAGGAAACTGTCACCTGCTCATAAAAACATCAGTATGACTCAAGTGTGAAGGTCACAGGGTTCTTGCAGGTCACAGGGTTCTTGCAGTCATAACTATGAGATGTAGGTTGACACTTTGTAGGTATTAATAAATAAATAAATTAATTAATTAATTAAAATAAAATAAAATCCCTCTGAAATGAGAGCCCGTTTATCTGCTTTGATCGGATCAAGTCGTTTTTCCTGAGGTCAGTCCATGCGGTTTCTCTCTCCCCACGCAGGACATCGAGTGTCTGGCCAGCGATGGGATGCTGCTGGCGAGCTGCTGCCTGGCTGGACAGATCCGTGTGTGGGACGCCCAGACTGGGGACTGCCTGACCGTCATCCCCAACCATGGGTGAGAGACACTGGCGGTTCCTCTGAACGGTTCCACTTCCTCTGAATCTGTCCATGATTCAGCAAAAGTTCTCAGAACTTCTTATCTCTGTCATCTTGTTCTTGACACAAAGCAAAAAGCAATTTCAGTTGCTACCTTCTCTACACCCTTTAAGATTTTTAATATGATTTACATTCATTTAAAAACCGAATATGTTAAATTAATGCTCTTAATGAGAGCCGAACCAATACTTGACTCATTGAGGCCCATCTCTTTTCTTTTCTCCAAAAAAATGAGGTAATGATATAATAACCAATATTTGCTCACAAATGTTTTTGATGAGGTTTCTTTAAATTGAATTGAATTATTATTATTAACGATTTATGACAAAGATTTTGTACAGAGTGAGACATATTATATTTTAAGAATAAACTTTTCACTCCCCTTCAGTGGCCAAACTATGATGGTGACACTGTGACCTCAAACATACATCATATATTTCTGTGCTGAAATTTATTGTTACCCATTGTCCAACATATATGATGCTGAATAGTATCTGGTAGATAGTTATTAATTAAGATGAATAATATAAATTAATATTGTTTCTCGGTAACTTTGTGATATTTGACGGTGCCTTATAGCCAACACTAACTGAGCTCTGTGTCTCGGTCTCAGGCTGAGACGGAGTAGCAGCAGCAGTGGCTGCTGGGAGCAGCGCGACGGCTGGGACAGCATGAGCAGCGGCGCTGCAGAGCCGGAGAGCTTAGGCTCCGAAGGCTGCGACCGTTCTGTCGGCGGCGACGGCCTGTCGGAGGATGAGGGCTACCCGTTAAGACGCCGCGCCGCTCCCGCCCGGCCAACTCTGTTCACCGACCAGCCCGACCTCACCCCGCTCATCGACACCAACTTCACCTGCCAGCCGCCCTCCCACCTGTCCAACCCGCCCAGGGGTGGGTTCGACTTTGGGGGCCTGGTGGAGCGCGCCTACATGGAGCACGAGCCCCCCTCGCCCTCCACTTATCCGTCTCCTTCCTCGGCCTCCTCCTCACCGCCCTCGGGGGCTCACCTTCAGAGAAGACCCAGCTTCGGGGACGCGGCCGCCCCCCTGGCCCAAGAGAGGCTCTCCGCGGCAGGGACGCAGGCGATGGCGGACTGGGAAAGCTCCGTCTGGGCCATGGAGCTGAGAGGGAATCTCATCGCTGCTGGGAGGAGCAGTGGGAAACTGGAGGTGTGTAGAATAAAAACCTGCAATCATAACTTAGAAAGATGCAGAGCTGTTTGTTTTTTACATAAAAAAGGTAATTGCCTCTTTTTTTATTTATTCAGGATCATGACGATGACTTCAATTTGATTCGCTCTATATTTGTCTACAGATTTAACATCTTGTAAAGTTACCTGTCTTTTGAGTCTCTGCATCTCTGTAGATATTTTAAGACCAAGTTCTCCAGTCAGTAAAGTTTCAATCCGGAAGATTTCAGCTCTGGTTGATGTGGCGGCACCACCTGGTTCCTTGTGGTAACAGCAAATTTTAATACCACATGGCACCAAAACTGCCAATATATAAATGTAAAAGTTTTGTAAAACTGCTAATATACAAATGTTGCCGTATTTACATTACTGGGCCTTGGGCTCAGTCACCGTTTTTACCTAGTTCAGTGATAGATAGCGAGTTAATTTATTTATTTATTTATGTAAATAAAAATCTTCAAGATCCTCACCTTGAATGAGGTCTCTCATCGTTGGCCAAAAAGACAAAGGGAGGAACAGCAACTTAGTGTTTACTGAACATGTCTGAAATAAGGTTTTGACACAGTTTTAGGGGAGAAACTTAACCCTTTGTCCTCCTGTCATTTAGAGTAAAACAAGTAAAGTGAAATCAGGGGTGCAGACACTATGCAATCGTTTTAAAGTGAATGACTTTGATCACAGCTGTGGGACGCCGTGGAGGGACGGTTACGCTGCAGTAATGAAGATGGTATATCGGGGATCACAGCTCTGGCCTTCCTCAACAACAGGTTCAACTCACACACACACACACACACACACACTCATCTTAACTGCACTTTGGTTTTTGGTGCAGCATCTACTCTTTACTTGTTTTAGGTTTAATGTTTAGTGCAATTTGCAGCTTTGGTAGTTTAGATTTTCATTTACAAACACTAGGCTCATCCCTGTTAATGTTGTTGCGGAGAAAATTATTCAGATTCTGTTAATCCCTCATCCTCTAAAGAAAGGTGTCTTTTGACTGGGGTTGTAGACTTTACTGCTGCAGACTTTACTGCTGCACACTTAAAGCCAACTGTCACCATTTCAACACAATCTTTACACATAACTTTTCTTTACACATCACGTGGACTACATTTAAGTAAATATTTGTCATATTTGCCAGCTAGTTCCCTCTAATTAAACAAAGTGCACTTTAGCTGTGAAGTAAAATGAGTCACTGCACTGATCAACAGTGTCTAGAGACAGGCTTATTTTAACTGTACAGTGAAAGGTATTGTGATGTTTCACGCGTTTAATGTCACACAGACATGACTGTAACTGAACCTGACACTCCATGTTCCTCCTCCTCCTCCTCCTCCTCCTCCCTAGAATCGTAGCGGCTCGGCTGAACGGCTCTCTAGATTTCTTCACCGTTGAGATAAACAAACCTCTGGGTCTGTTGCAGTACAGAGGTGAGGCTGCACAACATAACTGACTTGTGTCATCAAATTGGCGTGGGGATGATTTTATTTCAACCAGTAAAATCTATCATGTATTTATTCATCTCTATTTTTCTGCCAACCTTCATCATTAGGTTTTATCCCCTTCACCTCATAATCTTGACAGTTTTATTTTGTTGTTTATTTGTCATTGTAATGTAGCAATGTAGCAAAAACATCTACAAATAGTTCAAACTACCTTTTATTTTAACCTTATATTTCATTTGTCTTATATTAGTAAAAAAACTACTTCTACCTCTTCCTGCGTAGATGGTGCTTACAGGTTTTTGTACAATTTAGAATTTGCCTCCTTTCAACAAATCCAGTACAAATATCATTTGCTAGGACACATTAATATAAGTGTTTTTTAACGAATTGGCAATTCTGATTTCAAACCAAAGCTGAAACACTTGATTAGTTGACCTGTTTTTTTTTTTAATAGTTTACTGATATTTTCTATCCTTATTGATTAATCGCTCGATCGAGAAAGTAATCGGCAGATTCATTGAAAATGGAAAATAATGGTTAGTCACAGCCCAACTGCTAATACTTGAGAGACTGGGACGTTCACCTGTCTACTCACCTGCTTTTCACACATCTCAATACATAAAACCAGATGATTACACTTAAATAAGGTTTAACTAAGAGAAGAAATGGTCATAAAGGTTCCTGACCCTGTCCCTCATTCCACAGGCCCCCCTGGGCGAGGTAGCATGCCCCCGTCCCCCTGTTACAGCAGTGAGGACGTGATCAGCCTGCAGCTCACGCGCTCCATACAGTGCGCCCACCAGAAGCCCATCACGGTGCTGCGGGCGGCGGCCGGGCGGGTCGTCACCGGCAGCCAGGACCACACAGTCCGGGTAACTCGCTGGTCCTAACGGGTTGCTGAGAAGAATCTCAATAGAGATGTTGAGAGTCAGAGCTTCAGGGGTTTTTTTTGTTTTTTGTTTTTTACTGAACAACAAAGAAAACATGCAATGATGCAGATTTGCTAAAAAAAAAAAACATCTGATATAAAAGACAATTCATATTTAAGTACTTTAGTTTTACAACAGTTGTCTCCTTCATATATAGGTGTCAAACGTCGAACTGTCTCATTCACATTACCCTCGGATCCTGACGAATCCTGTCTCTTGTTTATTTTTTCAGGTTTATCGCCTGGAGGACTCGTGCTGCCTCTTCACCCTGCAAGGTCACTCAGGGGGGATCACAGCCATCTACATAGACCAGGTCAGTCTTCCGCCCGCCACCACTGCCTGACCAGTAATAGAACCGCAAATGGTCCAGTTAGAAACCTGAGTTTAGTCAAACTTTTGCATGCAAGAGGGATCCGACACGGGGCCGCACAGAGTCTGTGCAGGAGTCGATGAAGGGAGGCAACGAACAAGTCTTTTGTTCTAAGTAAATCCCTTTAGCCTTGGATTGGTGATACATGGGTACTGAGTTTCACTCGTCCATTGCAGGGTGATCGTCCATTCCTTTCTTGTTGAGGAAGCCCCCCCCCATCCGCAGAACGAAAAAAAATTCATGAGACCTTTATGTAATTATGAGGAGTCTGGGATGAGTTAAT
>CM029126.1:2705000-2720000 GCA_016859345.1 Istiophorus platypterus | reverse complement strand
TATATTCTATGATAACTATGAGAAAAATAAAAACAAAACTATCACCTTTTTAACAGAAAATGCAGTGGAGGTATTTGGGATTGTTTTCAGCCCCTAGTAGCGTCTGCAGGATTTTCTTCTCGGGTTACACTCGGCCTGACAACCTCCAGTCTGTTTGTTGACTGAGAAGCAAGGAAAAAAAACCACTAGATCATCAGAACATGAGATAAGTAATGAATTTCAGATCCAGAGGATACAAAAGAGACATGGGAATAGAAAATACTGGATAGAAGAGGTAAAATATGCACAAACATGGGTTTGAGGAGGAGAGGAGGAGGAGGAAGAGGAGGAAGGAGGAAGGCCAGATGACAACCGGTACAAGTCCCAAATCAAAACATAAAATCTTCTTCATAATCTTAAATACACACATATGCAAGAACCTCAGTGTGTGTTGCTTCACATTTCAGTTTTGATGCCAAACATCTGTAACTCGGCGTTTTCAGTGAGCTCAGCGGTGACAGGGTGCAGGACGCCTCAGTTTTCTTTTGTGTGGCTGTAATTGACCAGGTGTTTATCAGGCAACAGCTTATGGGAAAGCTGTGGTAAATGAGCACCAGCGGTCGTCTGTGCAGCAGATTATCACAGCCCATAGGTACGTTCCATAGTCAGGCGGCCTCTAGTGGCTGCATGACGGGAGCAGAGGAGGGGGACAGGTGGCGCCGTATGAAGAGCAAAGGAGCCGATGTCGTCGGGGGGGGCAGGGGTCAGGGGTCGGACCGATGGGTCAACATAACGTTCATACTGGACGCTGCCGTTTGTTTCCCGTGTTGAGTCAATAGTCTGTGTTTTTTTTTAAATCGGTGACTGAGCCACAGCCTTAACCGCGTGTTTGTTATTGAAGCCGTGATGACTAAGATCCTCTGACCCTAAGGAACAACTGGTTTTAACCCAAACCAGGACCTTTTTCCTAAAAGCTGACTGAGCAAGGCTTTTGCGCCCGGACCGGAACCGAATCACGGATCGGGCCGAAACCTTCCCCGGATCTATTATTGTTACCGTGACGATGAACATCTGGCCCGCCCGCTGCCTGGCTAGCACCCAGCATTGACCCGAACGACCTTTTACACCCAAAAATTTGTTGTTATTTGATGACTGGTAGTTTTGTTTTTCGTTTTTTTTTACCTTTTATGATCTTGTCCATTTTAAGGTTTTTTATTTACTTTATTTATGTATTAATCTATATCCTTGCATTTTTTTTTTTTTAATTTTAACTGCCTTTTCAGTGCTTTACAAAATAAATACACCCAGTTTACCATTGTTGAGTTTGGATTATATTAAGACTTTGACCTTGATGGCATTTACATTTTATAGTATCCTTTTAGTTTCGCACAAATAATTTTGATGCTCAGTCCCAATTTGTGATGTATTTAATGGGACACTAACCCTTTCCTTCTTCTTCCTTTTTTTTCTTAAAGTTTTGATATTTATTTATGACATTTTTTTTTTCCCGTATCTTTGTTTTCCCCTTGTTATGAATCAAATGAAATTTCCCAGCAAAACCACTGCTGTAGAAGCTCCAGTCTGCACGAACTGTTTCAGTTTCCAAAACAGAGACTCACCAGCTCCCTACCTCGCTTAACTGGAATCACCAGGGATCATACATTTTCCCACATACCACCTTAAAAAATGGTCCCGGACTGGTTTCATTTCAAATCCACATTTAAGGTGGGAGGGTGCCGCTGTAATTGAAAACAATGTAGAATGAGTTGGCAGGTTGGAGTCATCGTACGGGGCCTGAAAATCTTTCAGTTTCTAAATCATTAGAAACCCGGAGGCCTTGATTCATTCTTACACAGTGTTGTAGATCGCAAAGGTAAATACTGAGGAATGTATTTTGATGCTAACCTTCTTGCTATGCCACCAGCTTGGACCAGGGTTTGACGAAGTCGTGTTCGGTTGAAGCAAGAGTCTTGAGAGTCAAGCTGCTGAGCAGTAGAGGCCTTTAATTTTGCCATGTGTGATTTCACTTCATCCCAAAGCTTCAGTTGAAACACATCTTTTTATGGCTATTGCGAAATGACAAAACCCATAAATTCTCCGTAAAATAGAGGAAGAGTGTGTGGCAGGGGTGGCGTAGAAGCACGGGACGACACGTGGCAGCGGGTAAATTGAAAACACCGGGTGGCGAACGGCAGCCGGTGTCGGTCTGGGCGACGCGGGGTGGAGGCCGCAGGGATTTGAACCAGCGACCGGCCCGTCTCCCAGTCTGTGTCTTGTCGCTCGCAGACACTGTGTCAGCCACATGTGGGAATGCACTCGATCGCTGCATGTGTGTGTGTGTGAGGTGTGTGTGTGGGTGTGTGTGTGTGTGTGTTCCTCAGTATGCAGCAATTAGCAAACAATTTCTCATTGCGTGGGTGCAGCTATGTGTTTACTGTGCATCTCAATGTGTGTCTGTGTTCCTGTGTGTTTGTTAGTCACTAATAGTCAGACTTGCACAGAGGTGAGTCAGTCAGTCTGACAGCTGATATCGACACGGATTTCCCTGGAGCCGCACCTGGAAACACGGGGGCGGGTGACTGGGGCGGGGGGGGGGGTGCAAACGGGCCACTGATGGGAGCCGTGACAGTTCGGGGGAAAAAAGACATGTTGTGGATCATATTAAAGAGGGATAAGAGCTCCGTGTCGTTCTCTGGAAGTCAAACGCAATATCTCTCTACCACAACTGGGTGGGTTGTTTTGTTTTGTTGTGTTTTTTTACAGAGCTTATGGAGCTCGGTAAATATGCCACAAAACTACAGTTAGTCAAACTGCAGTATAAACATGTATGTGACGTGGTTTGTTTTGCTTTTCTACATTCAACATATTTAGCCGTTGGTCAATTGTTCCAACCTCTCGGTCCAGGCTGTAATATCACAGCCACCATCGGATACATGATCAGTGCTTTGGTTTCTGACCTTTTACCGAAAAAACCCAAAGGCGTTTCCATCAGTCTCGACTGTACTGTTTGGTTCTACCTAGCAAATCTTAGCAAACGTTACCAAATGTTAGCAAATGTTAGCATGCTAAAACTTAAAACACCTCGGTGAACATCATAAAAATTGTACATACTAAACATCACTGTGCTAGCATTGTCATTGTCATCTGAACATGGGTGTAGTATGGTCCGAACATGGGTGTAGTATGGTCTGAACATGGGTGTAGTATGGTCTGAACATGGGTGTAGTATGGTCCTAACATGGGTGTAGTATGGTCTGAACATGGGTGTAGTATGGTCTGAACATGGGTGTAGTATGGTCTTAACATGGGTGTAGTATGGTCTGAACATGGGTGTAGTGTGGTCTGAACATGGGTGTAGTATGGTCTTAACATGGGTGTAGTATGGTCTTAACATGGGTGTAGTGTGGTCTGAACATGGGTGTAGTATGGTCCTAACATGGGTGTAGTGTGGTCTGAACATGGGTGTAGTATGGTCTTAACATGGGTGTAGTATGGTCTGAACATGGGTGTAGTGTGGTCTTAACATGGGTGTAGTATGGTCTTAACATGGGTGTAGTATGGTCTTAACATGGGTGTAGTGTGGTCTTAACATGGGTGTAGTATGGTCTTAACATGGGTGTAGTATGGTCTGAACATGGGTGTAGTATGGTCTTAACATGGGTGTAGTATGGTCTTAACATGGGTGTAGTACGGCTGTACAGTCTTTTTTAATGCAGCTTTTGCGAACTACAATTCAATGAAAGTCTTTAATATAAAGGGTTTGAATAAGCAGGAGTGACTGCATCAGTGTGTGTGTGTGACCTTCCTCCTCCTCTCTAATCAGTAATAATAATAATAAGTAATAATAATCTCTACAGCTCCTCTTCCTCCCTCACTCTGTCCTTTTCCTTTTCATTCACCTCTCCCTTCACCCCCTGTCATATTTTCACCATCCCTCCTCCTTATTTATTCCTTTCTTCCTTCCCTCCTCCGTCATCTCTCACCTTTTCCCTGCCTCCTCCCTCACTTTACTCTTCATCTGTTTACTTTTGGATATTATTTACTCCTTTCACTCTGCTCCCTCCATCCACACTTCTCCCCTAATTTCTTCATCCCTCTCTCTTTATTTTTTACTGCTCATTTCATCTCTCCATCCCTCACAGATAGAGAGAGTGGGTTTTCATTTAATCTGGCAGCCCTGTTTTGCCGTGACCCCCAAAAGACTGCAGGGAGATTTACAGGTTGCCAGTCGTGCGCAGGATTGGGCTGAAATACCCCTTTTCACACAACTCATCTCCTGCCAAGGACAAACCAGACAGACATAACTCTCTGCTGTGACACAGCTCAATCCAATACACACACACACACACACACACACACACACACACACACACACACACACACACACACACACACACGCAGTCATACTGTACACACATGCCGGGTTAGGTGACGTACAATCAGAGATTCACATGAAAGCGTCATTCAAACTACAGGTAATGAGGCTCAAGATTATTCACTTTATTTTTACAATCTTTTGATGCGTATGTCGTGGCTCAGTGACCGCAAGCCGGTGAACAGAGACCTAATCTACCCCGAGCGAATGACCGATGTCGCTCAGTAGTCGCTAAATGTGACGACGACCGACTTTCTGGATGAAATTTCAGGATGAAATGTCAGCGTTGTTTTCACAAGGTCTTCTCACTCGCCCAGTGTGGCAAGAAAATCAGCTCATGCAGATTTAACAACATTTTTTTTCATTCGTTTGTTTTTTTTTGTTGTTTTTTTTACCTGTACTACCTTAATCTATGATCCACTGACCAGATCAACAACTTCAGGCGCTGTTGTCGGCGTGAGGTCTCATCTGAATGGAGGGAAGGATTAAATCGGGATATGACGAGATAGCGAGGTGAAACCGCTTACATAACATGTTATATTAGGTAATGCACCGACGCGCGGTTTGTTATGACAGAAACACGCTGCTGCCTGTAAATTCCAAGTAAAGAAGGATGGTCCCTTGTTGTGGGTGGAACCACACACACACTCACACACACAAACACACACACACACACAGATGCACAGGTTCAATTGGGCCAAGCAGTGCTGGTCTGGTTTCACTCTGGGTTATTTTTTTATTGTTATATATAATTGTTATCATTATTTTGTTTATTTATTTGTTTACGGCTGCGGCGCCGTCCGACCCCCAGCGCCGACCTATATACGTACACCAACCCATGCGCCCCACACACCCTGACACCCGCATACACTAGCATCACAAGGGCAAAGCTGAACTGAGCAGGTCACAGCTTAAATAGTGGGAGTGAATGGTAAGATGATTAATATAACACGGTAAATATGAACTAATATAATAAATGCTTTTTGTAGTAGTAAATAATCGAACTTATCAGCCAATGTTTTAAGCGACTGCTGCTCTGTTGTGCAAATACTCGATTCCTTTGCTCAAGTTCGAAATTATAATAATACTTCATTAAAATTGAAATTTAAGTAAAAGCACTTAAGTATTGATAAAATATATTTTAAGTATCAAATGTAGAAGTGCTCATTTGCAGAATTACCCCTTTCAGAATTTTATTTATTTAAAGTTATGTTGATATGATCTTTTCAGATTTATCAGTGGTTATCATTGGTGATGAAAAGGCCTCAATGATAAATCAGTTTTACTGTTTACTGAACTCTTGACAAAATAAGACATATTATTCTAATAGTTTGTGTTAATGATTCAGAGTGGATTTTAAATTTGTAAAACTATAAAAATTAGCTAGTGGAGTTCTTGTGTTTTACACATGCGGTAAAACTGGCGAGAAGTTCATAGTGTAGAAAATGAGTTTGATGTTTTCAGGTGTAAATTTGCAAAACATTTGTCATGAAACTAAACCAATCATTTATGTGACTGCCGCCGGTTCCTCGAGATTCTTTTTTTTTTTCCCCGCCTGAACTTTTTTGATTCTCTTCGCCGAATGGGCGTAGAAGCGCTGAATAACGGGGTGAACAGAAAAGGGAGAACGGTGTCATTATGCTCGATGGCTAGCGGCCTGAGAAAGTCCTGTGAGGGCGAACTATGGTGCAGATGCGTTTAAAATGATTTATACACAGCATCGCGCCTAAACTGGTAGTTTTGTCTGCTGCGCTGTTGTAGCAGATGTGTGTTGTGTGTCCTGGGGGCCTCTCCTGTCATCTCGCTGTGATTGGGTCTGATTTCTGGGAAACAACCGGCTAGTGTAAGAGCCTTTGTATGTGTGGGTGTGAGTGTGAGAGAGAGAGAGAGAGAGAGAGAGAGAGAGAGAGAGAGAGAGAGAGAGATGGGTTTGTAAGTAAATACTAGAACTGCTTGAAGTCTGGGTCACGATGGTGTGTAGGTACTACTTTATTGCCTGTTCACATGTGTGTGCATGTGCGTGCGTGACTACAGCGAGCATCGACTTGCCCGTGCGTCTGCGTGTAATAGACCTGGGCTCCGATTGGCCGCCGGGACATCAACATGTTTACAAAATAAAAGTCAGTCAGCCAGCCATTTCCTACAGCGCTGTCTGGTCTGAGTTCCACCGGCTGTGTTTGTGTGTGTGTGTGTGTGGGGGTATGTGTGTGTGTGGGTGTGTGTGCGCGGGCGTGAGTACAAGCGCCCGCCAGACAAACATCCCATGTACAGTCGGGGCAGTTCTGTCTCATGACGCTACTGGGAATTCACACATTTGACATTTGACCCGAAAACCCCACTGTGTGACTCACACAATGTGTAGTCGCTGTACAGCGACGCCTCCACGTGCAGCAGCATCCGCTCCCCCTCCGTCTCCTCCGACGTCTTCTTCCGTTTCTGAGTCGCAGGAAATTCAGGAAAAACTAAAACTGCTGTTCAACATCTATCGGCTCCAACTCGGTCAAAATCCGCTCGGTCTAAGTCGCCGTTGTAGAAGTGCAAAGACAAAGTCGTGGAAAACAGCGGCAAAGAACCTCAACATGGTGGCATATGAACGCCGCCGCCAACTAGTGGTTCGGCTGTGTTACTGTTTTCTGTTGTGGATTAATACACACTTGTTGCTCTATGTTGGGACGCAAGTATCCCAGAGGGAACGTGTGCAGGTACAGGAGACACGTGGAACGGCTGTGCAGCAGCTCAGCTAGAAAAACAAACACTGAAATTATGATTAGGATAAAAAAAAATCCTTTAATAAACTTCCAGTTAAGCCGACAGCACACGAGTGCAGCCGAGTCGGGTCCAAGTCAGGTCCAAGTCGAGTCAGCGTCGAGTCCGTGTCGAGCCTAAGACATTAAACGCCGTCAGTTGCAGTTTAAAGGGGACGACATCTTAGAGCAGTTAGAGAGCAAAGAAAGTGAAAATAGATGTATTTGGTTTAAACATTCAGATTCGACAGATAAATACAAACCTGGTGGCAAATTCACCAGCGTTGCTCAGCGCTATTTTTAATTGTTTTCAGACGACGATGGAGCTCGGATAAGAGGGATAAGACACCGGCTAAGACACTGGGATCAATTCACTGTCGGCTTTGGTATTTTCACAAGAGCTTTTAACCAAAAGAAAAATACAGAATCATCACCATAATATAATGTCTTACTTGTTTTATATCTTTAAGTTCATCTCATTACTGTCTGCTCTATGCATTCCAATGGGTCCAGTTTCATGTCAAGCATTTTGTAAATGGAGTTTAGATTATTATCAACACTGATGCACGCTGTTGGGTAGATTTTGAGAGACGACATGTGACGGAGATCCTGAGTCGGCTCTGAACTTGTGACATTGTGGTGAAACCCTGTGAGGGCCCGCCGGCGTCCAGCCCTGGTTGAGGAACTGGAAACCGCCGCTGAGATCCGATATGATGGTACTATTGTGCCCATTTTAACACAAAACCTCTGTTGTCATTTTGAATTAGTCAATTCAATTATTTCTTTTATTTTAAACCTAATGTTATCTCATCATTTCTTGCAGACTTTGCAGCTGTGTGTATATATAAATACATTTTTATCATCCACTTCGAATTAATCAATTAAATTTGACTGAGAGCTGCACCGATGACTCTTCTCTTATTACTTCAGGAAAACGTGAAGCCAGATCAGTTTCAATCAGTTAGAAATGGCTACGTGTTGCGAAACGCAGTCCTGTTTTGCTGCGTCTCAGTTTCGCCGATCGTGGAGATAAGAGTCAAACGCCCCCAGATGTGGACACAGGTAAGCCGGGCGCCGAGTACACGCAACGCCCACACGCTGACCTCCGACCCCGACCCGGGGAACCGGACACCGCACGACACAAGCAGGTGTAAACACACACACAAACACACACGCAGGCGATGCACTTGTTTCTCATAGCTGGAAGGGGGGGGGGGGCATCCAGTTGAAAAACACAAGTTTTATTTGTGTGTGTGTGTGTGTGTGTGTGTGTGTGTTTCCGGTGGTGTGTGAGCGCAGAGGAAGCCGATCAGTCAGTAGCGTTGAGGGTAAACGGTATTTAGCCTTTCTGAGCCCTGTAGTCATCACGCTTTGATGTGTGTGTGTGTGTGTGTGTGTGTGTGAGAGAGTGTTTGTGAGAAAATGAGTGGGGGACTTTCTATATATATGTGTCTGTGTGAGTGTGTATTTGTGTCACCGGCGGACAACACCACCAATTTGGCCTCCAGGTGTGCCCACTGATTTCGGGACGGACGCCAACTTCAAAAGGGGCCTTCGTCCTCTTCCTCCTCCTCCTCGCTCTCTGACAGATGAAAGGACGAGACCAGGAAGACACACAGAGACAGAGAGGGAGAGAGAGGGAGAGGGAGAGTGGGTCGTGGGGGGGGGTTTGAAAGAAACGATAACGGAAGGAAAGAGAGAAGGAAGTCAGGCACTGGGTAAGAGCGAGTTAGAGGAAAATCAGGCAGCAGGAGGAAAAACGAAGGGATGAGTGAATGAAGAAGTACAAGTAAAAAGCAGAATTAAAAAAGAAAGAGAGGAAGAAAGAAATCATAACCTCTGTGTCTGTTCCCCGTAGTGTGCCACAGAGGTGGCGGAGTCCTGGTGTCACGGTGGTGAGGCTCGAGGGCGGAGCCAACCCCCCCACACCCGAAACGCCTGAGGCAATCGACGCCAACCCGGGTTTCGTTGGCTCATCGCCGATGTCGTTTCATCGAGCGATCTCGGTCTCGAGGTGATCAGCCATTCGCTCATATCGAACTTTACGAGGCAGAGGAGCGAAGAAAAGATCATGAATCCGGGGAAAGAAAAGGCTTCAAAAAGAGATGAAAACGGTGGGAAACCTGTCACAAAAGCAAATAAGTTATATATATGTTTATGTAAGATATACTCCTCTGCTAGGCCATATACAGACCATTTGTATTAAAAAAAAACAAACACACAATCAGTGTAACTGGCCAACAGTCCATTATCAAATGTTTTTTCTCAGTGTATTTGTCCATCTCAACCCTCATCGCCACCATCACCAGGGCTGAAGCTCGTACGATGTGCAGATGCTCACGCCAAACCATCAGTTGTTTGTTTGTTTCGGTCTTTTTCTTTTGAATAAATACCCCTTTGCGTGTAAGTCCCTGCCACACGCATGGTTTTGGTTTTCTGACCCAGCGTCCCGTGCCTTGTTTACGTGACGGCGCCAGAGCCCGGTCCATTTGCCGACGGGGACCAAGAGGTGACGGTTTAAACGCTCTTCATAAAGGGCTGAGAGCTGTCGTCTGGCAGGAAACCTCAGGGAAAGCAGGCAAGTGGAGGTCATCGAGGTCACCGAGGTCACCGAGGTCATCGAGGTCATTCAGTCACATCGGAAAGATTTGGTTTTTTTTTTATTATGAGGACCAAAAAACCTGACAACGGCCAACGACAGACTAAACCTTTCGCCTTCACTGATTCAATGACAACTGCGGCTTGTGGTAAACAAACAAAATGATATTGATATTGATATTGATATATAAAATGATATTTTGATGATATTTTCATACTTTTCTCAATTTGCTGAGACCTGATGGCTTTTTTTATGCTGGCTAGGTAAATAAATCCACTTCTATTTCTTTCAAAGCTAATTAAGGTCTGTGTGCAATTTGCCGTGTGCTTATTCCTTAATCATGCGATTCTTCCAAATTTCACATCTGTCCTAAACTTTTAGAGAATTATTCCCCTCTCCCACATCTGGCCTGTTGCCCTCAGACATTCTATCCCCAAAAACCGAACTCATTCCTTTGCAAAGTTCTGCTGCGAGCCTGAGACATGACACACAGTTTCAAAACAATAGAAAAAGATGGATGTGCGAACTCAGACCAGACGCAGGGACACACCCCCCCCCGTGCACACAATCCTGAGCGACGCTGCGAGGTGCACCTTGCCCTGGGGGGGTTTGGGTGTGGACAAGCGCATTAGGGCTGAGTTAATCCCTCCAAGTTAATTATGCACTGTGGGTTTTCCTCAGAACTTCGGGCCAGCTAGACCCCCCCCCGTCATCCACACAATCAAAATCCCTTCTGTTGCCATAAGATACTAAACAGCAGAACCACAAACAAACCTTCTGAGGAACTCAGGCATGTCACTGCTCACTGTCAGCCCAGAGTTCTACGCCAAAAACCACCTAGTTTCTCCGAAGGATAATGTGGCACAATCCTGTTTATTATCTTGGGCCAACCTTAGTTTTGAAGTGAATCAGAAAAATAGAGGGAATTATTGGGGAAATTCCAATTTTTTCCCCCAACCAACAGAGTCACCGTAGAGAAATTCACTTTGAGGTTTCATATAAGACAAGAAAGGTTTATTTTTTCCAACTGAGAGGAGAGAAAAGTACTGAAAGAAAAAACTGTGCCGGTCAGAGGGTCGAAGGAAATCCTGCCTCCTCATCGGGGCTGAAGGTCTGCACACCTGTGTCAAGTTCACACTAATTGAAAGCTGCTGAGTGCTAAACAGCTGCCAGGGCGGGTCAACCAATCATCATTAGGTCAAGGTCCAGGTGGGATTTACAGTCAGTCCCTCGTGTACAGTACCTGATATAAAAGGGCATGAAAAAAAAAGACAGGTTCAGGGGACAGTGATTTGAAACCGACGGTGACATTCGGATGTGGCCTATGTTTTTGTGATTGTGAGCAAATCTCATAGAAAAACCCAACACCAACTGGCTCCGCCGGTGCCATCCGCCGGTGCCCTCCGCCGGTGTCCTACGCCGGTGCCCTACGCCGGTGTCCTACGCCGGTGTCCTACGCCGGTGTCCTATGCTGGTGCCCTACGCCATCGTGAGCATTTATACTTCTGCGTTGGCGTCACTCTGCAGTTAAACCTCCAAACCGCTAGTTGGTGGCGGCGTTCATGAGGCACCATGTCGAGTTTTCTTTGCCAAAACCAAGCAGATCTTGACAGAGTCAGAGCTGACACTGGTCGGCAGTTTTATTTTTTCCTCCTACCGAGCCGACCCATCAAAGTTCTTTCAGTCCGCCCCAGCGCATAGTTACATTTTTTATTTTCATTTTTATTTCTTCATAGATACATGAGCCTATGTCGAAGGTCGACGCAGAATCATAAGTTTACCATTAGCCTATTAAAAATTCTGATTTCCGTATCATGTCTGCGGCTCTAAGCTCTGAGCCCTTTAGTCTCTACTGAGGATGTAATTCTTGAAACTATATATTTGTGAACCATTCACAGAGACTTTGTAATTTTCTAAAACAGTTGCACCGTAGGTTGCAGCAAACTTTACTCAAATGGGAACGATGCACCTTTGGGGGACTATTTTGAGGGGTGGATTAATCCAGGGTTTGGCTGCTCTCATGAGTCGGACGTTGCTCTGGATGACGGTGCGAAGTGGCGGCTCTGGGAAGATGAAGATGAAATAAACAACCCCTACAAAAAAGAAAAAGCCATATGGAGAAGAAAAATAAACTTAATCGAGCCTGGAAACAGAAGCTCCGGCCGTTTTTAAGAGTTATCGTCTCCTTCAGGTATTTTATTTTTCACCTGCTGTGGGCGTAGTGGCAACACCCATAGCCCGAGTTTCTCTTGGCAGTGCAGCGTGTCCACAGGCCTGTTGGGCAACATCTTGAGGCGCATCAAGTCAGACGAGGTCAAGAAGTTGGCTGTTTTTCTTCTCTTTTTTTTCCGTCTTGCTCCCTGCCTCTCCTTTCCCTATCAAAACTGCCACCTGTTACCCAACAGGAGCAACAGTGGCGGCTAATCGCGGTTAATCACTGCAGCGGTAACGGCGTGCGGCGGCGCTGCGGGATGAGTCACGCTCGGGGTAGACACAATGGAAAGCAGGACAGGCTAACAACCCCATGCACACACTCGCTGTACAGACACACACCGAGGGTGTGTGTCTGTGTGTGTTTGTGTGTTGCTGTTACAGAAACAAGGGAGAAAAACAAAGACAGGCTGAAATAGACACCCACACAGTTACACAAACATGCCACACTCTGTGCTGGTAATGGAAAAAAACCCAAAACAAAGTAAAAGAAAATCTGAGGAACAATTGCGACTTTATCAGGTCGTTGCAAACGTTTTCCAGGTGCCTCGTGATCCCCGAGAGGACGGCGGGCGTCAGCCGTCTGGTCGCCTTTACCCTCGTCCTCTGCGGCGGCGAGCGGGACGCAGACCGGAGGGCGGCGGACCGCACGGATGCATCGAGCGAAGTGGGCACAGCGGCTCCAGAGAGTAGTCGGACCCCTTCACGTTAATTGTAGTTCTTGTAGATTTAACTGTAAAAAGGATAAAACTGCCATTTATTCCCCCTCAATCTTCCCTCACTGACCCACAATGACAAACTGAAAACATGTTTTTACAATTTTGTCTTTTTTTGGGGGGGGGGGGTCAGAAACCGAACTCTGTCATTTTCAAAAAAGCGTTGGGGGTTTCCCTTGCTGTGGCACCTTGTGGGTGGCGCTCGGGGCAGCGTTGCCGATCTGCCGAGTCTAGGACTCCACCTGAGTCCACCTGCGTTCAGCCGAGCCAATCGGGCGCCCGTGGCATCCCCACAGTTCACGTCGCGTGCCTGCGCGGTGACTCGGTCACGGATTCCGAGGAATGCGAGTAGGAAACCGGTTTCTAAAGAGCCGAGCTCGTCCGTGGAGAGCCCCAGCCCCCGCAGGACTTTGAAGCAAAGTTTGCAACCACAGGTTCGGGGCATGCAAAGCATGCGAGGAATTACCCAAGAGTTTTTCAAAGCTGTGATGGGTCCCGACGGGGCGTCGACAAAGCGCTGGCTTAAAAGTAGAAGACTTTTCAGCTTTTGATATTGAATAGAATTTGGAAAAAAAAATAAACAAAAACCAAACAATTCTCAAAATGTGTTTTGACTTTGTCCTTTTTGGTTTATTGAGTGTTGACCAATGGGCAGAAATGGCATTTCTGGACGTTTATAAATGAAATTTATATTTTCTGAATCCAAAGCCATATTGAGCCTATTGATCTCGATGAAAGTGGCTCAGCAGGCAGGCGCCTGAGACATGGCATCAAAATATTTGACGCCTCTTCAAGATTTAATTGATCATTGAACCTGATGGCTCAAAGTGTCATGACCCTCAAATTAAAAATTTTTTTTTTTTTAAATGTGTGTGAAATTTTCTTTTTGGCCCGAGATGCTCCACATGACCAGCAAACCTCCGCCGCGTCTCTGCGGATAAACCTTACATAAACCTTAATTTTTTTCGGTCATCCAAAAAAACGAACCAACAAAAAACAAACAGAAAAACAAAACAAGAAAACAACTTGAGCTCCTACGCCACACACACGCCACGATTCCGCTGTCCGTCGGCATCAGAGGAGTCCTCTTCCCTCTGCGCTTCCCTTTCTCCATTAATTATGTCTGTTCGTGAAAGCCACAGCGGGTCGAGCGAGCGGCGCTTCGGTTCCAAGAAAAAGAAAAGAAAAAAGAAGAGCATCAAAAACGGGCCAAAGCAGCTGCCGGTACCGCGCCTTCTGCAGCCGGATGGAGTGTTTGTGTAAAACGGGGGCACGATCGCGGGATCTTTACGTACCCAAAACTTTTCTCTATGTCCTTGTGCGACGTAGACGTACATGAGCACAAAGACATAGCCGTACTCTTCGTCACAAATTGTCGACCCGTTATGTAAAAGCGGAACCGAAGTTAAAGGCGACTTTAAACATCCTTAACGGGGGGGGGGGGGGGGGGTGCAATCGTATTTCATGTTCAACAGCAGAGTAAATCCCACACAGTCAGAAAAAAAAAAACAACCCACAAACACATGTCTGTACACAGACGAACACACACACACAGAAACACACCCATAGCCTAGTGTACACTCAGACAAAAGAAATTTCTGCGAACGAGAAGACGTGTGGGTGGAACTGACTGGTTTCTAAAATTACATCCCACCACCCCCCCCTTCTTTTCCTTTCAGTAGAATTAAACTAATATACAAGAAATCTGAACAAGCCTAAAACCATAATTGATCTCGCTGCTACCAGATGTTTTAGTCCCAGATAAAGGTCCTGTTTCTCCCCAAACCGGTGTCACTGCTTAAGTCAATAGAAAAATAATCCTTTTTTTTCTGTTTAGGTTTTTGGAATTTGACACAAACATACTTTTATTTTTGTGGAGACAGGCACCGCAGCTGACCCGGTTTACAAATGCTATTGTGTGTGAGGATCGTCCGTTGGTTCACTGAATTTACACAGTCTGCCATGAATTTCTTCCTAAGAGTGAAGATTGGAACGAATAAAATCTCGTTCTTTTTTTTTTCACAGTTGCTTCACAGGTTTTGTTTGCTGCACAAAAAAAGCACAATTATCTTTTTCTGCCTCACATAGCTGGACACCTTCCATCGTATTTTTCAACCTTCAAAACCCTGTTACCCTGAAAGTATGTCTAACCTTTCGTTTTGATGTCAGAGTTTCATCTTGCTGTTTCGTGCCAAATTCTTGTAAAGCTGCAAGATTTAATAATGATCGATATCCTCATGGTTCCCCCATAAGCTGAGATCCGGTTCAGGTCCGGCTCCGAACCGGATCCGCAGCGAGAGGACGGGGGGGCAGAGAGCGTGGCCCTGGTGCATTTAGCTGGATGCCTGGATCACTTGACCAGCACCTCACCGGTAG
>CM029126.1:2680000-2702500 GCA_016859345.1 Istiophorus platypterus | reverse complement strand
ATGTAAAGGACACATGAGGACAAATGAGATCCTGCTCTTCCTCCTTCCTGAAGCTCTGTCTCGGCCTCCTCTGAATCGAGGCCCTTGTCCGGGGCCCGGCGGAGAATGGAAACAGGCCCCCGTGAAGCAGACAGACCCCTATTGTTCCCCGGGAAACGTTTGAAATGAAAGACAACGGCTCAGATCCCTCGATTCGACCCGACAGCCTGTTTGTCCGCCTGGTTTTGTTGTTTTTTTTTCTCTTCCGGCATCGCGCTACATATTTGACCCCTTACATCTTTTTCCTCTTTCATCCTTTTTATTTAATCCATTGTTTCCATGCAGTATTTTTGTTTCATTCTTTTCCATCTGATCATATTTGTTCTTAAACAAATCTCATGAGCAGCTCAGCAATGTAAAACACAAGACCTGCATCTTTATTTATTATTAAGAACTTTTGTTTGCATCAAAATGTGGAGCGTGACAGTTCCGTGGTCACCAGAAGTTCTCGCTCTTCGCCGTCGGGCTGCTTCCCTTCAATCCCTCGATTGCGATAACCGCTTCGACATTAGTGCGGCATGAAAATGCCCCCCCCCTCCCCAAAAGGTATCCGACATCAGAACTGGGGACCCTGCATCTGACGTTCACACACGATTTAAGTCGCTATTGGCCCCGTGTGTAGAGATGAGCCTTGTTAAGCATTTTTATTCTATAATTTTTTTTTCATATTTTTTCTTCATTCCTTGCACAACTTTTTCTGTCACTTTTCCCACGAGAGTGTGACACTAATAATGCCCCCCGGGAACGACTGTCCCTCTCTTTTCTTCATCTGAAATACTGAATATTCAGCCGTTTGTTCCGTCGATCGTTCTCTTTTTAAACATCTTATTTCCTTCCTTTCTCTGTGTCTGTCTGTCTCTCTGTCTGTCTCTCTCTGTGTCTGTCTCTCTGGGTGGTCTGTGGTCTAACAGCCTCCTCTTCTCCCTCCGGTGGTTGTGAGGGTGTTTTTTTTGTTGGGAGGGGCCTTGATGGTAGAGTGGGGTACATGTTGGGTATATGGGGGGGGGGGCAGTTACTTCCTGGACCGGCTCTCCTCCAACCCCACTTACCCTTCACTTCCTCCCCTCCCCCTGGTTGTTCCTGCCCCATAAAGAACATGAAATGCCCACACACCAGTGCTGATGTTCAAATACCCCCCAGCCCCCACCCCCACCACCAATCGCCTACTCCTCCAAAAAATAAAAAGTTTAGGGGTTAACCACTGAGACCCAATGAGTGCTAACACCCCTGCCTCCCCACCAACACACACACACACACACACACACACACACACACGTTGCCACCCCTGCTCAGTTTTGTGTATGTAAACAGTGGTTGCTCATGGGCACAATGACAGACAACAAGGCGTGCAAACACACACATATACAAATATGGCCACATTCACCCACACCGATGCGCGCACAGACACACACACTGACGCACACACGTGCACACGGAAACATATACACGCACACACAGACGTATACATGCCACACGCAGAGACCGTCCTCAAAGCGTCGCCATCAAAGTGCCGCGCGTCGCTTCCTCTCCTCCACGTCTTCCGTCTCCCCGGCCTGGTTGCCATTTTGCCATCGATCGCCTGGATGCGTTTACCCCCCCCCCATCCAGCCCCACCCCTACCCTTCAGATCTGGCAACCACAACAGCCAAGGAGGCCCCGCGGAGGCAGAAAAAGGAGAAAGTAGTGAGTGATTGGCATGTGGTGTGTGCAATACTGTCTAGTTCCCCTTTTGTGTGTGTGTGTGTGTGTGTCTGTGTGTGTGTGTGTGTTCAGAAACACAGATTACAAAACAGACACAAACGTGCGAGGCGGCGAGGAGTCAAATCACTCTCACATGGCCCGTTGTCGGCTCATTGTTTGTACTAATCCCACAGCAAGAGCTGAGCCGAGGCCGAGGGCGAAACGGGGCTTGTTTCGGATCTGGCGCGAGCTTAGCCCCAGATTCGTGTCTGACAGGTAGAGGCACAATGGCAAGGCTGAACTCCGCCCGTGATCACACACCCACACACACACACACACTGATACAGTCAGGGCCCCGTCCTAGAAAGACAGTTTCATTGTATTTCATGTGCAATCACAATAACGTCTCCATATATTTGTGAATACATAGAAAACAGCAAGTGTGGAAATTGTTCTAAATATGAAAGAGGTGCTTTAATTGTCGGCTAAAACCAGAGATTAAATTTTAAAACAAAAAGGTGCATGCTGTCGTTGAAAACTCTTCAGATGGGCCAGAAAGTCACAACAGAGACTTTTCAATTCTTAATGTTCAAGCTCATTCTAATAAAACCATTGAACCAACTTCTATCAAAGAAAGAAAAAGACAAAGAGTCGGAGGAGCCTGGTGAAGTTCTCGCAGATTCACCGTAAATATGCAGGACGGTACATTAGGTCCTCGCTCTCATACACAGCCTCTACCCCTGTGGCTGGAAATGTCCCTGTTTGATGCGTTGATGTGGACGCACCTCGATGATGTGATTTACGGCGTCTTTCGGGTTCGTTGTGTTCGCTCCTCGACCATCAAAAGAAACATCAACAAAAAAAAACTATGGTGGACCTCCCTCCGTCTCCGTCTCCGTCTCCGTCTCCGTCTCTTTCCACGGGACCCTGTGAATCCAGACGCCCCTCGAAGGCCTCACGTAGGGCGGCGTTGCAACAACAACAAAGAAAATATGCTGCAGTATCCAGGGATACAAATGATGCACAAGAAACTATTGACGGCAGAACGTTAATTATTCATATATTCTGTGACGGCAAGGACGAAGGAGGAGGTGACGGCCAGTTAATCTGTAACCGTCACCGTCACTCGTTAGTCACTCGTCTGTCGTCGGCGTCAAACAAATCTCCATGAGATAGGCACAAGGAAAAGAACAAAAAAAACCACCAAGGCTCAGAATGAAAGCAAACTGTGGGAAAATGGCAGAGGCTGAGCCGCTACGTCAGCCTGCAGCAGCCCATGAGAACTTTAACGCCGGTCAGCGGCGAGCGTGACTCACGCCGACCGAGCGTACGTCTGTAATCTGTGGTGATTATTTCCCCAATTCTCACACTCCCACACTCAGCGAGTCTTAATTTCTTAATGTGTGTACATTAAGAAATTAAGACTCGCTGAGCAGCTGCACAGGAGTGGCTTAGCCCAAGCTGTAGTGTGTGTGTGTGTGTGAAGCATTTCGCAGTGACTCATTGCTCCCCAAGCGAGGATTAGCATTATTTTAGCATTTTAGGTTCGAGCAGCAATTAGCGAGGCCTAAGCTAAACCCCCAGATGACTCATCAGCGGGGGATTAGCATGAATTTGGTATTGAGCTTGAATAGCTTGATTAGCATTTAGCGGAGGAGCAGCCGCGTAGGTGACTCATAAACCAGGGATTAGCATGAATTTAGCATTTAGCACCGGTTAGCAAAATTAGCAATAAGCATTAACTGACGCGCAGATGAGGCCGCGTTCATTAGCTCACGATATTAAGGCCTAATGTCGCTGTCGTGTGCTGTTAGCCACTGCTAGCTTTTAAGCTACTGTTGTTCCCGGAGACTCCTTTTGCTTTATGCGGTCGACATTTTTCCATAGAAACAGCAAAAAAAAAACAACCCACAAAGAATCTATGAAAATAACTAAAACTCACTGTCTAATCTTGGCAGAAATGCTAGACAGCTATACAGACACTGACTGAGTGACACCCTCTGAGGAATACTTCTCCCTTTTTACTTTGTAGTTTGAGGAGGATAAGGACCCCGAGAGAGAGGGAGAGAAAAAGGCAATAATACAACTTGATTTTTTCGTTTTTTTTTTTCGTCTGCATGAGAATAACGTCATCGAATGAGTAGTTCCCTCTTCTTCTCACGCGAAAGCAAGAGAACCGAGACCGCTTCCTGCGAGGAAGCGTTGAGGGCCCGAAAACCATTGCTGTGTAAGTCGGGGTCCATGCATGTGTGTGTGTGTGTGTGTGAACGCCGTAAGACGGCTTGTGTCGTCTTTCACACGAATCCGCCGTGTCGTCATTCACTTTCGACACACTGTTGGCCAACCTGCAGCCGCGTTGGGGCTGCAATCCAACACTTTTCACTTTTGCATAATGTCGCCTTGCATAACGTCCGCTGCCTTATGAGCAGTTTCTTCAACGACCGTCGGTGCATCGATTGTTTTTTTTGTTTTTTGTTGTTTTTAATTACAACCCTGCGATTGAAATCACTACAAGAGAAACAAGTTTTATTGAAATGGAAATGCCTCACATGATTTTCATTTAATGTTTCCTAGTACCTAGGATTTAAATTTCCAATCCTTTGTGCCAACACACTAACTTGAGATTAAACTACGGGCCAGCTCACTAAATAAGGTTATTAAATACGGGGTTTGTTTTTAAATTTTCTTCACTTTCTGCGCCTTGTTTTTGTGAACTCTGGCAATTTTGGTCCTTCATGCAGCAGAAAACACAACTTTTGAGTCAGTGAGGACACAAATTCCTTATAAAAATATCACTTTAAAGTCATTTTGCTCCTTTCACAGAAGGCAGGTGTTGGTGAAATCCCGTAAAAACCTGAAAATTCTGTGTGTGGGTGGATGTGCGTTCCGCGCACATATGTGTGTGCTTATGTGTGAGTGTGTGAAGCATTTCACAGCGACTCACTGATACAGTCAGCTCCGTCCTAGAAAGACAGTTTCGTTGTATTTTATGTGCAATGACAATAACGTCTACATCTATTTGTGTATGTGTGTGTGTGTGTGTGTGTGTGTGTGTGTGTGTGTGTGTGTGTGTGTGTGTGTGTGTGTGTGTGTGTGGGCGGGGGGGGGGGTTGCTCATCGTGTTTTAATTTGGGAAAAACACTGAGAAGCAGAAATGTGAAAACACACACACACACACTCCTGTTCAAAAAACGGCTGCACCGGCAGGAAACGCTGAACGAAACCCATTTCAAAACCTGAGTTCTCTGCAATTTGGGAAAAAAAAACAAAAATAAAAATGAAAGTAGCAAACATTGAAGCCTCCAGGATCACATCAACACTCGAGGACGCTGCGTTAGCGTGCCCTCTCTGCTCCCCGTGCCCATCGTGAGCGCCGGGTCCGAGCGCCGTCATATGGATCCCATTGTGATAACGACCCTGTGGTCGCCCGCTCCGATGGCTGCCCCCCTCCCATTGTTCCTCTGACTGTTTACCCGCCACGCTTCCCCCACACAGCGACGCCTCTGGATGTATATTTTGTAGTTGTATGTATAGTCTTCAGTCTGGGTGTTTTTTTTTTGGTTTCTTTTCTTTTTCCGTTCTGCTCCGAGTGTGGGGTCCGCTCGCCGTCGGCTGCACGTGCCGCCACCGGCACGGTTACACGGTTCACGTAACTCCTGAGTGGAGTCAGTCCACGCGTGATTACACGAGAAACGACATAAACAAGAAATTAAATATGTAGTCAGGCAAGAACCCGAGGGCCTGAGGCCGTAGCTGCAGATCATGTTGCTTTTCCTGCGCAGGGACCAGTTATGATGAAGTTAGGGAAAAGCTGGAACTCGACCGATGTGCAGGACTTCGGATTTCGGGGCCCTCCCTGCATCACCGTCCTTTCAGCGGGTTCGACGACCGGCGCTGAAAGCACAGTGGTGATAAACCTGCCTGTTAAAAGAGTTTTACTCGTTTTGATAAAGGCATCGATGGTTTGATTTCAAACAGGCTTCATTTGATAAAATCACACCGGTTATTCATGAAAAAACAGGTTGATCCTAAAACGCGTGCTCATGTTTTTAACATTTGATTTAGATTCTCAGTACTGATGTGCAGAGCTGAACACCACAAGGTTATTTTAACATTAATTCACTGAAGGAAGAACGTTTTGCTCTGATCAGTGTAACGTGGACGTACCAGGATTCAGGGTTTGTCGAGATCACGGCTGGTTGAGGAGCCGGTTGTGATCCAGTGAGCAGAGGTGATATGTGGGAATGGTGAACGGACTGGGATTAAACGGCTCTTTTCTAGTCTTACCAACCTCTCAAAGCGCTTTTACACTGCTGCCACATTCGACCATTCACACACACATTCATTCACAGATAAAACATCGGGGGCAATTCAGGGCTATGGATCTTATCCAAAGAAGGATTAGATGTGATATAAGAGATTTTTAACAACATAAATTGAACCTTTTTGTGGAAAAACAAACAAAAAAATGATTAATAAGAACAGATTATCATCATCTTATAACAAGGTGGGGAAAGGGGGGGATCTTTCCGTCTAACTTTAGAGGACTTGAATAACAATGACACTGCAAACTTTTGAAAATGTTGTAAATATGAAATATAATTCCTGCATCTTTTTGTTCCCAGACTGGACCACGTGATCCGGGAGAGACCGAATTGTAAAGGGATAACAAGCAGATAAGGATTTCTGGAGAGTAAGTTCCAGGACGGACGCTCGTGAAGGTTGTGAATCGGATGATTGTTGTTTCACCGCTGAGGAGAACGTTTGAAATCGTTTAAGGTGTAAGTCAGCATGAGCTCTGTTATTTCCCCGTTTATGAAAACTCTCTCCTCTACATCCCTCGGCCCCCGGCGCTCTCTCTCTCCATCGCTCTCCCTCCACCTCTCGTTCGCCCGTTCAGCGCACACTCGCAATCGCACACACTAACACACACACGCACACTAACATGCACACACACACACACACACACACACGAGCAGGCAGGAAGACGAAGTGAAAGTGTGTTGAAAGTGAATGTTTTCGCTTGTTCTGTCAGATACATAGGAAGCCAAGAGAGAGACGGCGGCCTGAAACAGAGGAAGTCGGATTGCTGTGTTCCTGCGTGTGTGTGTGTGCGTGTGTGTGCGTGTGTGTGTGTGCGTGTGTGTGCGTGTGTGTGTGTGTGTGTGTGTGTGTGTGTGTGTGTGTGTGTGTGTGTGTGTGCGTGTGTGTGCATGTGTGAGTGTGTGTGTGTGTGCGTGTGTGTGTGTGTGTGTGTGTGGTCTGAGCGCTGACTGAGCCCTTTCACTGTGAGCGAGGCCACTTTTACAGGCTGCGGCTGCAGAACCTGATTGAAAACAGCTCAGTGTGTTGCTCTAAAAAAAAAAAAAAAAGTGGGAGGAGTCTCCTAAACGGGGGCTTCATCTGACACGGCAGTTTAAACAGGACAACATTATGTTACGTAATATGTAGTCGGATCTATGTATCATATAATTCACGCCGTGTCGCTTCATGTGGGCGGGGAGATTAACACGTGCAGATCCAACTCCTGTGAGTAAAGTCAACATTTTACAGCGACTCTGCTTTTTCCATTCGCTGCCGAATCTTCTGTCAAAACTGGATGCTGCAGCAGAACATGACAGATGTGGATTATCCACAAATTTGTCCCGGTTGGTCGGGTTTTTCATACCGGTGCCACATGTGGGTACCAGTATTCCTGCATGGCCTTCAGGATGAGGGAAAAAAAAAAGGATTTCAGAATGATGGACATTTTTGACGGAAAAAAATTCAAAGAAAATTCTGCGAACGACATTTAAATTTACTTATTTTTAAAAAGGCAGGGTCAAATGTTGGAATAAATGCAAATCTGCAAAATAAGTGGACGTTTACTTGAGTATGTCTGATTTGTTACATGGAAAAAATATTCTCAAGTCTGTTTTTTGCAGCGTTTTAGATGAAATATTTATGATAAATGTGGATAAACATGCTGTTCAGTGTTTTTAGATGCTGTTGTCTTTCACTCTAGTGCATCCTCTACTTTACTTTTTCAGATTAAATCTGTTTCCATAGCAACACTCTGAAGCTACACGCAGCCTTCGGCATTTTGTCAGTAGCAGAATAGCAGGTGTACCTGATGATGATGATGATGATGATGATAATGATGATGACGCCAATGATGGGGCCTATGGCAGTGAGCCAGCTAATGGGTCCTGTATCCATGGAGCAGGTTAAACCTTAGATGAATGTGACATTTTTAATATTGCAAAACAAAGCAATGTTCAACATACCACAGTTAGATTCTCTATGTGCTTTCACATTATGCCTCCAGCTTTTTAACAAATTCACTTCTATTATTTTCATAAAGATTGTCTCTATTCTGCAGGAGCTGCTATGGCTCAGATGTTTGTGGGTTTGATCCCTCCTAATACCAAAATGGATCATTTTAGATAAATGCAGAACATTTGTATTTCATCCCCAAAGTCCTTGGTATTTTTTTTTTACTTCCACCACTTGTTAGATGTTTACATTTTTAGTTCTTGTTTGTTTTGTTTTTTTTCAATTCGGTTTCCTTATATCGCAATTTCACCCCTACTTCCAGCCCTCGGGATTTTTACTTTTCTTAGTCGGGGGTTAAGGGGTTAATGGTGCAGACTTTATGGTCATTCGAGACTAATCTGTAAAAAGTAAATTTCACATATATACACGGCTGCAGCTTTAATAGCCTCAACGTCACATGTGCATTTTCAGGGTGTTTCTTTCTTTTTTCTTTTTTTTTACTCCAATAATCCAACTTCCTCCTCTGCACGACAAGGACATTAAGTATGTGCGAGGTGATGAATATATTGGTCATCAAAAATGTCACAGTTTTTCTTCTTTGGCTGTAACTGTTTTCGTTTATGGGGGGACGGTTCGTGTGCAGGTACAAGAACTGACGACAACGGCAACAAAAACAACACTAAAATGCAAGAACACAGTAACAGAAAATTCTGTGGGCTCATAAATCACTTCTGCTTGTGTCCTGTACCCGATGATTAGGAACAATAGGTCATGTGAGTGTGTGTGTGTGTGTGTGTGTGTGTGTGTGTGCAGAGCTGATTAGTCCAGTCAGACAGACTAATTGACTGTGGCAACGAGGGTCTAAACCCTTTCTGACAAAAAGAGGCAACATGTGCTGGCTCAGTTAGTGCATGTGTGTGCATGCGTTTGTGTGTGAGTGTGTGTGTGTGTGCGTGCGCGCGCGTGTGTGTGTGTGTGTGTGTGTCGGGGGGGGGGGGCCCATCTGTTGTGGTCATTGAATCCAGTAAAGCGTGGAGGCGTAGATGTGAGAGGGGGCACATTGCTCAGAAGTTAAAGCTCCTTTTCCCCCCTTTTATAGTCTGTTCCTGAACTTTGATTTCAAAATAAAGCAGATGCATAACATAAATGACAATATGCAACATTAAATATTGAAAATAAGACATTTAAAATACATATAAAACCCTCCTTTTTCTTTTCGAACGTTTCTATCTGGCCAGAGCTCATGCAATGTGCTTAAAAGCCAGTTCACCCAAAAGCCACAGAAAACAAATTTTCCCAATCACACAATATAAAATATATCACACTTTGATTTTTACTACACATTTCTGTGTACATTTTGCCCTTTTTGGTCGGTTCCTCCCGGATCAAGAGTCTAAGATTAAACGAGAGAAAATTTTAGCTCTTAAGCAACGGTTGCCCCGTCCGGCACCTTTGGGGATGAACTGGGCACCGGCTGCGAGCCAGACCTTGTCACCCAGCATCAGCGCTGGATTGCTCACTAAAGCTCCTCCGGCCGAATGTGAGTAAATCCCTGCTGCCGTTTTCTTTTCTTTTTTTCCCTGTTGCTGCTTCTGGATGTTCCAGGGAAATCTTTTGTTTTCTTTGGTAGAGGATAGTTCTTCATGAAGGCTGTTCACAGGCCTATGAACTGAGGCAATCTGCAGTTAATCGGTTTAAATAACTCACTGACATGCAGTTTTTATTTTTCTTTGGCCTCTTCTTCCTTTGCCTTTGAAATATCTTAACAATTAACTTTTGTGAGTAAAATGTTGCAGCTGATAGAAATTATGGCGAGAATTAAAAAAATAAAGATCCAGATTTGTTTTGTTTTGTTTTTCTTAAACCAACATATGGGAAAAAAATTAAATCTTTCCTGATATTGATTGCTCTGTACTTTTAAAAATAACCCAGACCGCTTTGTGGAAGTTGCTTTTAATATTTACTGAGTCTTGATGTAGAAATCCCCTCCTCAGCGCTGCTGGCTGCCCCTCAGTCCAGCGGCAGTGTGTTACGAGCGAAGCCTTTACCCATCGCTTTTAAACACATCGGCTTCACTGCTCTCCCACTGCTGTGCTTTCAAGTGTCCGAAATTTCAGTTTCCTCCGTAATGACTGATCATCAGTGTCGGTAACAGGGAGTGAGTGAGTGGGGGGGTTATTTTATAGTCACAGGGTTTGATTTTCATGTCAGCTGTGACTCATGTCACAGAATATTGAATAATACCCTCAGTACTTTTCCCATCGTTCCCATCGCTCCACCCGGCAGGGACTCGGGCGGTTCGGTTCAAACAGGCTGCACATGTCAACATGTGGAGTTCCTCACTCGTATGTTCTGCAGACGGATCTTGGCCAAGAACCGCTGGTCAGTTTGGTGACTAATAGAAACATACAAACACACACAGATACAAGGAGATATACAAACATAGCCGCACTTCTGTCTTTCTCATCTGTCAGGCTGACTAATACTGTATATAGAACTGGAAAGCACCAAATATACTGCTGACGTCCTTGGTGTCCACTTATTCATTCTGTAGTCACCAGTGATCATGCGTGGACATACACACAGGCACACACACACACACACACACACACACACACACACATATTCACACACACACCACACACACACCACACACTCGCTGAGCTAGTAGCTTGCTAGAATCAAACACACACCATGAAATAGAAAATAAAAGTTTTGCACATCAGAGTAAAAGCTTTCACAGAATAGATGTATCATGTTTTATGTGTGCATTCACACACACGCACACACGCACACACACACGCACACACACACACACACACACACACACACACACACACACACACACACTCACAGGCCGTGTTGATATGTGTTAGCCCGCCCAGCGCATTTGCGGTCCACTATTGAGAAACAGCCGAAAGTTCCGTTACCCAACATATGGATTTTTTTTTTGTTTTGTTTTGTTTTAGGAAATTTGCGTGGGCGTGGGTGCACGTGCCTCGCGTCCTCAGCAGGGAACCGAAAGCCGAGTCTGCAGGCTCATCCCAAATATAGACATCTCTAACGGTCACCGATAAAAAAACAAAAAACCAAACAGATGAAGTAACGTTCATTATGTGTCTAGAATTATTTTCTTTCTAATTGTCGTTGCTCCTGACTTTTTGTTCTTTTTCTTTTTTTTTCCCTTTTATTTGAGCCCTAAGTCACTGCAGGTTTATCACCCGACTCCACGCTTGTGGCAGTAAACGAACCCTCAGGTGGGAACCGTGAAAAATTGCGGTATTTTCCCTGAACGCTTTACCTTCGAGGAACAGAGAAGAGTTATGTTTTTCCGGCGTGTTTCAAACATGAGACACTTCTGGGTCGAGCCGGAATGAGAAAAGAAAAAAAAAAGAAAAAGGAACGTTGTAAGCTTCAAAAGCACTTATTTTTGCACAACGACCTGCCTACTCGCTCACACTTCTAGATTCACAGGAGCGGGGAAACGTCGGTTTCGGTTTCATTCAAAATAGGTATGAATATGAGGATGCACACACACCTTCCCACCTTCACAGTCATTAAAATTCAGGGACAGTTAAATAAGTGAAATTAGTCCGAGACTGTATTGTCTCACATCCTGCTGTGTTTTTGTTCAGATCAAAGCAAACAGTCGACCGTGACCTGGTCACTTACTCATGAAAACTGTTTAAGTAAAATCCGTATGAAAAAAAACACAAACAGCCTCTGTGTATGTTCGTTTTCAATTAAATGGCAGGAATTCACATTTTACTTTCTCTTGCTTTTAAACACACACACACACACACACACACACACACTCTTCTATCATCATGTCATCTTTCATGTCCGTTACCAGGACGATGCTCCCAGTACTCTCTCACTCTCTCTCTCGCTCGCTCTCTCTCTCTCTGGGTCACAGATTAAAGGCCTCAGTGTAACATGAGGAACTAAAGATTCACACAGACACACACACACACACACACACACACACACACACACACACACATTCAGACCCAAAAAACATTCACTTTGTGATAATGGCTATAGTCTATGTATGTGTGTATGTGCTACATACACACGTTCATCTTATGTGTTAGCTGAGTGTGTGTGTGTGTGTGTGTGTGTGTGTGTATGTGTGTGACTTCAAAGTATAGCATGCCTCAGTCTTCACTCAGCTCAATGTTGATTTCACATGAGATAAAGGCCAGTTTCTTTACAAAGATACTCTTTAACAGGACCCGTGTGTGTGTGTGTGTGTGTGTGTGTGTGTGTGTTATTAAGTGAAGAATAAGTTTTTCTGTGTGTGTTTTTTCACAGAGAAAGTACAGACAAAGCAACAACAAAAAAAAACAAAACAACAGGGCAACAACAACGAATTAATCTAAAACTATGGAGGATATTTTTAGCTTCTTTTAAAATTCTTAAGGGTGAAGTGATGTAACCGGGTGAGGGCAGAGGGCAGGTGGGACCCTGGAGGTGGGAGGAGGAGGACCGGGCGCCTTGGCGCTCGAGGAAAGTGACCTCACCTCATCTTCCCTGTGTTGCAGCTCCGGCATCGTCGAACAGACGCTGGAGAAATGACGTGTTGTCTATCACCTCCAAATGTTTTTAATGAGCAAACAGTGCATCAACGCCAATTCACCTAATCCTTGGAAAGCTGCTTTTCCTGTAAGAACGACCCCTTCCCAGCGTTGACCAAGCGGTTTCCATAGAGACCTGCGCCCATGGTGAAACACCTGAACTGGATCTCTTCTTCTTCCTCCTCTTCTTCTTCATCCCCTTTTCAAACAACAGACGCCGGGATCTGTTAAGAACTGGGACAATCAGCCCAACTCAACAAACCGCGCTTTTATTGTTTCCATGTTGTCTGACATCAGAGACATAAGAAGTTTTTAATAACGGTTTTGTGATTGGCTACATTGGTCTAAACCATATTTAAAGGAGTGATCACAGAAAAATTTTGATATAAAGTTCTCGACCTGCGTCGGGCGCGTGATTTACCTTTTTTGCCGTGACTCTGACCCGTTTCCACGCGCCGTTCCTCTGCTCGGCTGACGTCCCCGTCCCGCCGAGCTGCGTTTATTTGCATGACACGCGGCGGAGTGAGATCCAGGCGTGAGCCGATGCACCTGGATGCACCTGAAGTTCAGGTCTTATTCACAATAAAGGCGGCCTCACTCTCCCAGCTTTTTGAATCTGTATGCGTGAACCGCACGTAAAAATAAGATTTCTTTACTTTTTTTGTGTGGAAAATTTATTAGCTTCATTGTCTCTTTCTCTTTGCAGAGCTTCTTTATAAAGTCGGCTGCCCTGATAAGACCCCTGTAAAGATTCATCTTTAAAGTTTGCATGCTCGAATCATAGATTATCCTCTGTGTGAGAGCCGATGCAGATCAGAAAAAGCTTCGATAGTTCGGCTTTGCCAAACTGGCCGTGAATTGTTCCTCTATTGGCGGATTCACATCCTCATCGAATCCAATCGAAGCTGCGCCGACGTCGACAATGCACAGCGAGGCTGAGGAGGGCGTGGACGGGATTTGGGTGCCTGCACCCAACGGTCCACCATGGCCACGCTATACCGGCGTCTCGGCCCAGGCTTGTAGCGGCGAGCCATGTCTCACGCCTGCACGGTGTAAACGGAGCTGGCAGGCCGAGCGAAACGAGAGCAGATGATTAAATTAACGTGAAAGGAAACGCAAGAAAACACCGATGTTAAATATTCACAGCTGACACCTCGAGCTGTGAAACCAAACGCCTCTGTCCTCCTTTGCTAATCCCCCCCCCCCATCTTTTAATACCCCTCTCTCTTTCTATAAGCCTCTCTTACTCTTTCTCTCCGTCTGGAACTCTTCCCCCCAGGCCGCCACCTCACCTTAGTCCTCATCAGACTCTAGAAACCGGGTCCTGGTTTGGATCTGGTTTATTGAGCAGTGTAATAATGATGATCCTCAGTGACCCGAGGCCTGTAAACCTGCTGATTTGGTGATTCATCCATTAAAAACTCAATAAAAACAAACAAAAATATATATCAGCATTAGTCCAGACTGGGACAGACAGGTCACTTCCTTTCATTCTCTTGTTCGATGCCGTTAACTGCTGCTTCCTCAGTTGTCATGTGATGGCTTCCAGCCGGACCTTAGGCTGGATTAATGCTTCTGCATCGAACCTTCGCCATGGCCACAAGTGTCCTATGCCTTCATGAGCATTTATACATCTGCAGTGGCGTCACACTGCAGTTAAACCAACAAACCACTAGTTGGTGACGGCGTTTATAGGCAACCACGTTGAGTTTTTTCGTCACTGTTTGTCAATGCACTTCGAAACAATGGCGACCAAAACCGAACGGATCTTGACGGAGTCGGAGCTGAGCAATGTTGAACAGCAGTTTAGTTTTCCCCGAATTTATTGCGACGCGGAGACAAAAGAAGACGTCGGAGGAGACGGTCAGTACGATGGCGGCGAAGAGGGAGGAGACGCTGGAAACGCAGTTGACAAATCAGAGTTCTTGCGCTGAACGTCACTGCGACACGTAGCCACATTTTTCCAGGAAGTGCGCGTCAGGCTATGGCCATAGGTTCAACCCAGAAGCGTAACTTGGCCTTTAGTCCGATACGCTTGCAGGACTAGAATCAAAGCCTCAGGAAACAGGTCTGGGTTGTAAGTTGATTCCAGCACAAAGGAAAAAAGAACCCGTGTAAAGCGATGAATACATTCTACTGAGGTAAAATCACCTCTGGTCAAATGTGACAAAAGTCGCACTGAGCTGTATTAATAAATTATTTAATGCCATTCATGTATCAACGTGTCACATCATCAGTATAATTATCATTTACTGTCAAAGACTCTAAAGGCTTCGTAGTTTATTTGTACTACTAGATACTTGATTTTCATCGTGCTACTTCAGGTTCATTGCATTGACTGTTTCTCTTGTTTTAAAAGAGTAACAATAAAATGGATACGTTTCCATAAATGTATCCTGTGTCCTCCCTTCCTCATTTCCTAAATTGGTCTGGAACCGCCGAGCGTCTCCGGTTCCATCTGCTCTTCTTCTGTTTTTCCTCCTTCCCTCTTTCCTCCTAGTTTTTCATGGCAGTTGTCATTGTCTCATCACGAAGCAGGACACTGGTTCAGGTTGCTCTGAGTGTGTGTGTGTGTGTGTGTGTGTGTGTGTGTGTGTGAGTGTGTGTGTGTGTGTGTGTGTGTGTGTGTGTGTGTGAGTGAGTGTGTGTGTGTGTACTGTAAATGACATGCTGACATTCCCGCAGCCGTCGGCCGAACGCTTGCCCTCGTCCCTCTTCTTATTCAGCCCCCCCCATCCCCCGCACCATGTTGGGGATTTAGAGGGAGTGTGTGTTTGTGTATGTGTGTGTGTGTGTTTGTGTGTGTGTGAGTGTGTGTGTGTGTGTGCGTGTGTGTGTGTGTGTGTGTGCGTGTGTGTGTGTGTGTGTGTGTGGGGTTGGGACATCTTAGACACACGCCTTATCATAACACAGACAGCAGCGCCACCGCAGGGGACAAGATGGTGGCTATTTTAGAGCGAGGGTGTGTGTTTCTGCTCCTTAAGCCCCCCGAGGCCGCAGAAGACCCCAGGTGAAACAGCAAGACAGGGAGACGGATGGGTGTGTGTGTGTGTGTGAGTATTTAGACAGTCGACGCTATACCTTCTCCATCCCCACAATGTGAGGAATGTCAGCGCGAGGTCCGAGGCCCCCGTCAGCCGAGGCCCCCGTCAGGCCAAAGGCACAGTTGTCGGCTGCGGGAGAACAGAGGAGGGCCGATGGAAGATTTACGCCCCAGGCCTTTTACAGAGCCGACGACACGCCGCGTGGCTCTCAGGGGCCGATTACCGCCGGGACATTTGTCCGCCCCCGCCGCCACCGGGGCCACATTCCGCTTCGAGCCGGTCATTCGATCGGTCGCGCGCCGACATGGTGGCATAAATGATTCCACGGTGAAAATAAAGCCACAGTTTTAACTCATTCTTATAGAAATGAAAAAAGGAAGCTGGAGTTTATGGCGAACCGCTGGTTCTACTCTACAGCGATCGATGGCTTTATAGGATAAGAGTCTACAACTCCATTTAAAATCCCAATCTGCAAATCAACTTGTTTTTAAGCACAGGACCTGGGGAAATGTACTGAGTTACTCACCATGTGGGAATGGAGGCCTCTGTGTCTCACAGAGCCATGTATTGAACCACCTGTGTAGTTTTTCTTTTCAGGTTTTGCTCTTTCAAAACTTATCCTTAAAAAAATGTTTAGCAGCTGATCCGCTGATACAACTTTGATAAGAGTGTTTCATTTTTAAATTTTAGTCTTTAGCGACAGTGAGGGTGGAGGCGTTAATGTGGTTAGCGGAGCAAACGCAGATGCAGACGCAGACGCTCAGAGGCTGAAAAATTCTGTTCCTGAAATTCGTCTATGTCAAAGAAGATTGTCTGAAAATAAGAGACTCGTGCGAGAAACGAGCCGGAGGTCGTGCCCCCACAGTCACGTTGTTTTTGTTCGCCGCCCTCTAGTGGCCGTAGTGGTAGCGATGGGAGCAAAGGAGGAAGACAGGCCACGTGGTACGAGGAGGAGGATGTGGTTGTACATGGATCGATGGATCGATAGAACCAGGGATTCAAAAAACAGCAGACTTCATTTCCCATTTCACACCGACAGTCATCGCCGTCTAGTCATCACATCCATTTCCCTAAAAGGTTACATCTAGAATGACATCTGTGGTTTCTGAATCACTTCAACAGAACAGTGATTAATGAAAGGAGGGACATAACATTGTTTTATGATAATGTTGTTATGTTTTCACGGCAAATCCTGCATCATGAAAGGCGTCATTGCTTTAGCAAAAAAGGCCCCATCTGTAAGATTTTTGCATAAAAATCGTCTTAAGGAACAAATGAACCCGAGACCAGGATACTGGGGCTTGATCCCCGAAGACAAGCAATGGTCATATTTGTTAAATATCCTGTTTTCATGCCAAGGAAGTGTGTACTGATGTAACAAGGACGTATATGTGGACAGACAAGTTAAAACGAGGCGATAAAAAAAGGACGCAAAGCTTGAAGTTGCAGCAAAATGTTTTTTTTTTAAATGACACCAAATTGTTGCTTCTTAGGAGAAGTGTGTATAGATAGTGTGTGTGTGTGTGTGTGTCTCTGGCCGCAGATGGCGCTCTCCTCCATGTCAACACGCATCCAGAGGGGGCCCGGCTTCGACGAGCTGCCGGGGTCAGACCGTCGCCTCCGTCACGGGACCCCCGGTGTAACCATCAGCCCACCCTGCCGGCCACAGCAGGCTCCCTTTTGTAGCAACGTGTCACTTTGGGCGTTGCTGTCACCTAATTTGTGTGTTTGTGTGTGTGTGTGTGTGTGTGGTCACTCTGATGGGACGCAACAAGAGTTTCACTTTTTTTCCTTTTTTTTCCTGCAGCATTTGCTTTGCCGCTGTTTTTTTACTGTCAGGAATTCAGCGACACAAAAACTGGGAGCAAACAGGAGATACTGGGTAGTTTCATTGGGTTGTCCAGTCGTTGCAGTGCGACAGACCTTTATCTCCAATTCAGGACTCATTTTCTGAGCTGTCGCAGCTGCTAAGTGATTTGTTAATAAGATTTATTAATACTATTAAAGTTAATGTTTGCGATTTATTGAGTCGAACGTGAATGAATTTACTGAGCAAAAGTGTCGCAAACGTTTCTTTGGGAGCAGAAAGTTCAAAAAAGTAGCGCAATAATTAAGCAGGTCTTGTTTACAGAGTGTTAGGGAGTGGTGGACCACAGAGGAAGAGTAAAGCACCGCAGGGGGGTAGTGTGGTGGGGGGGTCTAAGCTGTCAATCACAACACGTTTGGAGAGACGTGTCTAACGATGCCACCCAGCCACAAAACACACTTCGTGGGCAAGCATATGTAATTTCCCAGGAGTTCTCAGAAGTGTCCAAATGCTGATGCATTTGGATGGATTTTGTGCAATAGTGTGATCCATACTTTATTTTATCATTTTTCAAAAAAGGATGTGGTGCGTAACATTGGGGGGGGGGGGTCAATGACTCCTCCTGGTCGTTTGCAAAGTTATAGAGCCAAATATAGAGTTGAAATTTGTTTGCTCCTGTTTGACACGTATGTGGCATTTTTTTTGACATTAGTGTTTGTTAAGTTTTAAGTTGGTCTGATTAAAAATGCCGAGAGGCTGAAGAGGGTGAGGCAGGTCAAGAAGACGACAAAGGGACAGAAATATACCTCTTCACTCCTCTACAGCTTTGTCTTTGTTCAGACATGCTGCTGTCAGTGTGTGTGTGTGTGTGTGTGTGTGTGTGTGTGTGTGTATGTGTGTCTGAATGGCATGTTGTTCTATGTCAGGGCAGATTTACAGCAGGTTTGGCCTTGGAGAGTGTTAGTCTTTGTGTGTGCGTGCGTGTGATGGTTCAGAGCAGGTGTTTGTGTGTGTGTGTTGGGGGGGGGGGTCTTCCATCACAGACAGGTGAGGGGTTCAGAGTTCACCTCGCCTCAGGAGGGAAAGTTAGCCGCGGCCCCTCGCTCCTCTGGCCCGGGGATCAGAACGGAACGAGAAAGCGTCGGTGGATGAAGACGGAAAAAAAAAGAGACCCGCAACATCCTGTCTGTTCATGATGTCAAAGCTTCTTTCCTGTGTTGTAGTAGTTGGTTTAGGAAAAAAAGACAGAATTTTATCGTTATAAAATGTTTGTTCGAAGGGGTTGTACTTTGTACAACTGAAAGAAAAATGATAATAGATTTGCAAAAGACGAATAGTAGTGCAACACATGACTACAGGCCAACTTACGCTTCTGCGACGAAGCTACGCCGCAGCCTGATGTTCACCTCCCAAAAAAATTTAACTACACGTCAAGCATAGCAGACTACAAGAGCTGCGATTGGTCGGCTCGTAGGCGTCGCATTTCCTGCTTCTCCTTCTCCTCTGACGTCTTCTCCTGTTTCTGCATCGTGGGAAATTCAGGAAAACTAAAAAACTGCAGTTAAATATCTGTCAGCTCCAACTCCGTCAAGATCCGCTCGGTTTCAGTCGCCGCCGTTTTTCCAAGTTCGCCGCCAAGCTCGTGGAAAACGGCGGCGAGGAAACTCAACTCGGTGGCATGTAAACGCTGCCACCAACTAGTGGTTTGGTGATAACTGCAGAGTGACGCCAACACAGAAGTATAAATGTTCACAGAGGCGTTGGCCACCGACGTAGACATGACACAGAGGCATAAATCAAACATAAAGGTGTAAATAAATGGTTAAAATGTGAAAAATGACATGTAAACTCTACACATAGGTGCAGCTACTCTATACATTTTTATACGTCTAAAGGCATAGGAATGTAAAGTATGAATAGAAAACTGGAAATGAAAACACTACCAGCAGTGTCAATAGATTCAGGTAGAAAACGGCAATGAAATCTGCTCAAATCAATTCATTGTACAATAAGAGAGCTATTCATTGTAAAGAACAGTTTCAGATAAAGTTAGTTTCAAAACAATAGATTCAAAACAGTAGTTTCAGATTTGGCTAATTTCTCTGGAAGTCAGGTCATCTCGCCGTGGTCACAGCTGGAGGATCATCAGCTGACCAGAAACACATGAAGTCACATTTAACCACCAAATCTCACGCTGGGCTCGTTTTCCCACAAAACCTCAGTCCGTCTCATTTTGGATATTAAACTGTGAGACAGGAGAAACGGCGGTAAATCGGGGATTCTCACGGTCAGCCTATGAGGAAGGGACCGGTCGTATAAAGGGTCGTATCCGATTGATTCCAAACTATCCTCACCAGAAAGATCTGGAACGTTCTTTTTTTTCTTTCTTTCTCGACTAAGTGAGCATCAAAAGGAACCAGGGAGTGGGGAGGCTCTGCAGCCTGACCGACCTGACGGTGTGCAGCCCCGTCAGCTGATTCACCACGTTCTCCAGGCTGCAGGAGAAATGATAAGTCACGTCCAAACATTTCCACAACAGTTTCTGTGACCGCTGCTGAAAAAAAAAGAGAAAAGGTGAGTCAGCTTTACCACAGAGTTTATTCCGTGCTGGAAAAGCAGAGAAAACGACTTTTTTCACCTGTTTATCCTTCCTCCTTTGAACGCCAGCATCCACAAGAATTTTCAGTTCTTGGCTTCAAAGTTGATAAGCGATGCCTATAGAGGCCGATCGGTTACTGAGCTGTGAATATATAATAATGTTCCTCCAATTCAAACACTGACGCGGTGCACATCGGTTTTAGTTTCTGCTCCAAAAAAATAAATAAATAAAAATACCACGTTTGTTTCAAGGGGCAGAGTTTAGGTTCATTGATTTATAATTTTTTTCGGATCCAAAAGTCTTGTTTCTGTATGCAAGAAATCACTGACCCCTACAGGACACAACATCCTTGAGAATATGATTCACATAACTCCGAAACAAAAAACCGTCCAGATGTCAAGATGTGTGTCTTTGCCTACACATGTGCATGTAACTGGATCCCAGTTGCAAAAGCGAACATCCAACGTTTTTCTGAGTTCGAGCCGTGACACCAGAAAGTGTGCAGAGGTCTGACGTCTCAAATGTTTCCACATCACATTTTTCACATTTCTGTCCGCCGTCTGGAAAATACTTTTTGTTTTGGAAAACAAGTGAATGTATGTGAAAGAGGAAGTCGGAGACACTGGAGACAGTGTGTGTGTGTGTGTGTGTGTGTGTCTGTGTGTCTGTGTGTGTTTGTTTTCTTTTTCCTGTTGTGTGTTGGTTCACACTAATTCCTCCTTAACACAGGCTGATGTTGTGTAAGTACGCGGTGAAAATCCCTCTGGTCAGACTGAACCTTGTGGGTTGTTGCGACAGAGTAATAACGTGAAAAAACTAATTTACTTACTAACTCATTTACTTCAACCGTGTAATTAGGATTAGGAACAGTTACCCTTATAGTCCCTATTACTTAGAAACAGTTTAGAAACCTTTGAGTTTCTCATGTGATCTTGGGCTGTTGTCCACAGCAGCATCGGTGGCTGAACCGTGACCAGACCGTTCGAGGCAGGCGAGCCCCCATCATGAGCCGGGATCAACGTTTTGCTTGTTCATGTGGGAAGGTTGGGTCTCTACAATAATAAACAATAAAGAGTAAGGGTCTAGACCTTCTGCATAGGAAAAGTGTCCTGAAATAACTTCTGTTTAGCTATTTTACACTATTTAAATTAAATTGAATTGAATTGGTTTGGTAGCATCGCATTTCCAGCTTTTCATCCTTCGCCGCCGTCATTCAGACTGTCTCCTCCGACCCCGTCAAGATCCACTCGGTTTCGGCCGCTGTCGTTTCAAAGCGACGGCAAACAGCGCGAGGAAACTCAACACGGCGGCACATAAACGCCGCCGCCATCTAGTGGTTTGGCGGTGCAATGGCATAGGCCACCTGCTCAAAGTCGATGCAGAGGCAGGAATCCGGCAGTACTGTTAGACGCTGGTTGCCCTCTGGGGTCTGACCTTTGACCTTTCGGCTACAGGACAGTCCCCTGACTGCCAATAGGTAAAAGGTGCTTTACGTTTGTTATATATTTTTACCAGGTAATCTGTAATCTGTAATAGATTACACCGAGACCCTACTCCTACCAGTCCTGAGCCTCCTCTCTGATTTAGGTGACTGTGTAAGTGCTCCACACAAAGGACCAACCTGTGCGCAGCCATAAATAAGCCCCCCCCCCTGCCCGGGTGTGACAGGACAGGTTGAGATGAAAGGTTCCCGTCTGCCGGCTTCCTCCCTTCAGCTTCTTATTAAAGAGCTTTTAACATGTAAACAGGACAGAGACACACGCTCATAAAACGCCGAGACAGAGGGAGGGAGTGTTTTACCTTCGTCCTTCTTCCCCCTCATGATACTTCCTCGTTCTTGTCTCATTCTCTCAGGCCTCGTCTACACCGACCTGGATGAATCGGATGGCGGCGTGTAATGCGTGAACAACGACGACGTGCGTCCACATTTTTTGTCCAGATCTCCATCCACGCTGGTGCATAAAAGCGACCAGCAGATGTTTTTAAATCTCTTCTTCTTCTTCTTCTTCTTCTTCTTCTTCTTCTTCAGAGTGTTTCAGTGGGTAAATCGGAAAGCTGACAGCCTGGCTGCTCCGATGAGTCTCAGCTGATTTCAATTCAGCAAAAAACAACATGTATGTCGACGACACTGTGGAGTTTGCAAAAAAAAAACCCAAAACAAAACAAATCAACCGCCACAAGTAGCAGAAGCAAAGTAAACGGCTCAGACGAATGCTCCTGTAAGATGAATCCTCCACTGCCGCCGCACAGACCGTCTCCTCCGACGTCTTCTTCCTTTTCTGCGATGCAGTAAATTCAGGAAACGCTAAAACTGCTGTTCAACATCTGTCAGCTCCAGCTCCGTCCAGAGCCGCTCGGTTTTGGTCGCCGCTGTTTTTTCGAAGTGTGCTGTCAAATGCGTGGAAAAAAAAACGGGTGCGAAGAAACTCAGCACAGCCATCGCCAACTAGTGGTTTGGCAGCATGATTGCAGAGCCACACCAATGCAAAAGTATAAATG